>JANIEX010001258.1:0-11178 GCA_027627405.1 Leucocoprinus birnbaumii | reverse complement strand
ATGTGGGTAGACATGAGAATGCGAGGAGGACGCCTTGGGAGGCGTTCAAGGCTGTGTTTAGAGGCACGGGGAGGTATGGTGTGCCTAGGAAACCGACAGATGTGTCGGTGTTTGTGGGGAATGTTGTGGATGTTGTTGGTGGTGGCAGAGGCGTGTATAGGGTGTTTGGGATCGGATTGGGATTGGGTAGGATTAGGAATTGGGTGAGAGGGGAGAGGTTCTCTGTTGGTGCTGGTGGTAAGTTCCTCTCGTATGATCAAGACACATAAGCTAATGAGATATCGCTAGCTCACACNTACAAATTCGCATCCTATCTGCCCTCGATCTTANTAGACACCCTCATCAATGTCCCTCACTTCNTGATNGGGCTCAGGAACCGACTCCTCATGACCCAGCCNTTCAGACAACCTNCTAGNNTATCTTCTTCCTCNACNACGGCGCCCAGTACTGCGCGACCCAAGNNAACTTCGNCCACTGCTAGTNAGAGCTCGATTCACTCGAAATCTGGCAGTGAGTCTNNGAGAAGATNCANCNCCATCTACNTCTGAGCATGANGATGCATCNTCTGAAGCTGANGCTGANAGCCTTTCTGGCGANAGNGGCGTCAGTGGTAGCTGGGTCAACCTGAATGGAAGTCAGCCCGACGTTCATGGGGANACTTCCGCCTAGGTCANNCTAGGTACAACGACATAATCTCTTTTCCANTCCTTNTACTCTCTGCAACTTCACACCCCATTGACAAATCCATGATGTATATGTTTATTAAGATCAACCCCCCTGCAAAGTTTGNNATCTCTCCACTCGAGTTTCTCGCTGTTTTCTGTATCATTAGAATCNAGNCCTGATTTGTAAATTACATCTTTGATGAAACGTTGTCGATCATTCTATNGTCCNAGTCCTTCCCTTCGATTCTTGCCCTGAAGCCAATTATAACATGGATCCTCTCCTCAGTAAGACGACTCGTGNGCAAGAGGGTTTTNCCNACTGATNCTTGTTTTAGNCAAGTTCAACTTCTGGATTATGCCCTCACANAGNACAGCNGATGAACTGAAGAGANTTATGGCCATTCGCAAGGATAGACCCCATTCCTNGACGACCTANCCCAACTTTNGAGCCTCATATCACCCTCGCTTCCATTCAATTGGAAACACCTCTCCCTCTGTCTACTATTCGAAAGGCNNTACCTCAAACNCANCNNGNTTTTCCNGCGNAATTCAAGTCAGTGGAAGTTGGCGACCATTACTTCCGCTCTGTATACATCNNNATCACNCTGGACGANACNTTGANGAATCTACATNANGCTGTCCACGANACACTCGGTGTGAANCCGAGGACNCCGAANTATCCNCANATGTCACTNGTGTATGTCAGTGACGAGGATGCTGCGGATGGGGAGAGGCAGAGATATTATGATGAGCTGAAGGATAGGCTGTTAATCGAGATCTCCGACTCGGATAGCGTCAAGTTACGTGCGAGCTCGCAGTCAGAGTGGATGGGAGATGCTGTGATGACTGAGGTATGGATAACAAGGTGTATTGGTCCTGTCGAGACTTGGGAGGTGTTGGACAAGATTCCATTTAAACCATTNGAATGATCTCATCGTTGGCGCTCATAGTAACTNACAANATTGATTTAATATNAACCAGGCGTCAGAGTCATATCGTATATCACCTGCGNNCCGCTGGCGACTCNCCTCTTGTTATAAACCATCATCTCCACCGCACTCCATAGACTGTACAACCTAGAGCTTAGCCATGTCAGGTCAACCCATCCATTACCTCCAATTCTCCAGTGACAACTTCACTCTCGCTGCGGGTGGCGTCTTGTTTAGACTTGCACCTAGGGCTGCTGCTGTTAGGATAGAGTCCAGTAATTCTAACGCCACTACTTCATCTCCATCTTCAGCAAGCACGACGAGCAACGGTATCCCTNCGACANCCGCGTCCTCGAGGCGACAGTCACATCCTTCCGACATAGATGACCTCCAAGTCTGCGTTCTACATCATCGACGTACAGGTGACTTTGTCCTTCCCAAGGGACGAAAGGATACCAACGAGTCTCTTGAACAAGCTGCTGTTAGAGAGACATTNGAAGAGTCGGGATACGCCTGCGAACCACTNCCATGCCCCATGTTNACTCGCGCTCCCAACCCGGGTTATTATACCGGCCTTAAGCCACACGTTGAACCGACATCCACAGAGCCATTCACTGTCACGTTTAAAATGCAGAAAGATGGGAGTGCGAAGNTGATTTTCTGGTACTTGATGCGCGTAGTGAGTAATNCTGCGCCGAGGGTGGATGGGACTCAGATGCCGAATGAGGATTTTGAGTCTGANTTTGTGGCTGCAAGGGATGCTGTGGACAAGATGACGAAACCTGACTACAAGGGGGTCGTCAGGCAGGCGGTGGATCTGGTAGAGAATGGAATGACTATGACNGACCACCGACCGGCTTTCAATCTGTAAATCGGTGAAATACGAGTNTATGAGGTGCGGNANGTTGNAGTTTGAATGNGTAGATTAGCTGGCTATTTATACAGATTATCCTCAATATTATCATGTACTGTATATGCTTCCCATCTTGTACATCGGCGTGTCTACCTCGGGAATTCCATCATTGCCGTAAATTGACGCCATCTTGTACATAGGTGTCGGTGCGGTCTGGGCAGGTGGGGCAGGAGTAGACGCACCCGGTGCTTTGCTCGCGATCCCAGCAGCACGACCNTCGGGAATCTTGAAAAACTCCCGGACGCTGTCCTTCTCATTGTCGTAGATATAGTAACCCTTCCTCTCNAACTGTATGATATCCCCCTTTTGGAGATTAAGGACGTTGTTGTCGCTAAAGGCGAATTCCTTNAACTCAGTCACTGGGGTGACAAAGTCCTTGACGTCATCGTCCTCCTCGAGCTTCTTCTTCGTGATGAGGTAGTCNAAGTCGGTCAGCGTGATTGAAGGTAANTGATGGTCGTCCATGGGTGCGGCAAGCCATGTAACCTTCTTTTTCGTCTTGCGGAAATCACCCTCAAGATGGAGATCCATAACAATGGAAAGGANCTTGCCAGACGCATCTACTTGCTTCTGGCGGACAATGGCGTTACCCCAGTCCATGAGGGTGATCTAGATACAAACATTGAGTGATTCAATGGCACAAGATTTCGATCCTGGCTCACCTCCTCCTGGTCCTCAAAGGAGGCTGCATCTTCTTGCTCGATAATAATTTTGTTAGAGTAAACCGTCACCCTTTTCACCNATGTCNGNGTTCTTCTTGTGTTTAGGAAGAGCCCGGACNTCAGGAGAGACAGGCCCGTTAGTGAGGGTAACAGNTACACTTTGAGNGTGTCAGACAAACGGGACCATTNAAGACTACGAGACTTGCCTATTTTCCTTGCAAATAGCCCAAAATCTGGGGGCAACAGGGTCTATGATTTTTTTGTTCAATGTCCAGATAGAATCCCACTCTAAAGAGACTACGGCTTGGGAGGGGCCTTGAGAGAGCATGAATTGTGTCAAGGCCTCAATCGTCATTCCTCGGCGACGAATNCCTGAACTCNACTTGAGNAATTAACCGCGGTGATCTGATNTTGTAAATCACCTCGAACAGTAGGGAAACGAGGGTCGTCCCATCCACTCACGAGACCCTCATTGACGAACCAGTGGAGCTTGCGNTTTGACAGCAACGTATAAATGAAGTTGAGACGACTGAAGTCCCAAATGTTGACCTTGCGNATNCCNAGAGCNTCAAGCATCCACTGATACTGAGGATTACGATCTCGATANTCGTTGGTTCTGAGAGCATGAGTTACGCCTTCAATAGAGTCGACGACAGGGCAAGCAAAGTCATAGGTTGGGTACACCTTCCATTTGTTGCTAGATCGAACNTCAGAGTAAGAATTTTGAGAGGTGGTGAAGGCATACCCTGTGCGATGATGAGGCAAAGCATTACACCTGTATATAACAGGATCACGAAGGGCCTTGTTATTGTCGTCCACACTGATCTTGGCACGGAGGCACCATCGCGCCCCTTCTTCTGATCCTGTTGTCATCTCCGCAAAATGCTTGAGATTGTCCTCGACGCTGTCATTCCTGTGTACCGACGCNATGCCGTCCCATCGTTCCTTNCGCATCTNGTACGACGTGAGATAATGCATTATGGAGCANTGGTGAAACAGACCTTCTCTTGGACCGTGTCATCAGCATAAGCCTTGCCNTCCTTGATGAGTTGGATGGCNTAATTGTAGATGGTCTCGAAGTAATCGGAAGTGTGGGTCACAACATCNCCCTTGATGTCGAGGAGCTGTAAATCCTCGAGAATGGTTTCCTCGAACTCAGTCTGGAGAAAGATGTGAGAACAGTCTNGAACACAAGCATATNTGGACATACCCCTCTCTTTGGTTGGGTTTGTATCGTCAAATCGGATGATCAGCTTCCCCTTGTACATTTTCGCNAANTATTGATTGAGAATGGCAGCCTTTGTGTGGCCGATNTGGAGGTAACCACTTGGCTCGGGAGGGAAACGGGTCACGACCTGACCTTCCTTCGCATCCTGGAGACCAAGAGCAAACCCAGCGGCAGTCTTATTTGACCGCGCCTTCTGNGCACGGGCATTGACGAGGTCAGAAAGAGCAGTCTGTATNGAGCTAAGTGATTCCAAGTGGGTGATCCAGCGGCCAAGGTGCAGGTAGATATTATTTTTAAGGAGGCCAATGATCTTCACGTTGCCTAAATGGGAAAATGATTAGATTCGTAAATATAAAAACTGGTGATGTCAANTCCTGACCTCGGATAGCGCCCCATATAGCCCAGTCGGATGAAGAAATCTCATGTTCGACAAGAAAAGTGTGGTATGCNAGATAGTTGTCGAGAAGATCGAGTGCAGTGTTGATTTCAGGGAGCAGTGTCGCCGTTTTCAGGGTCTTTGCGAGGGTGTAATAAGCCGGGACCTGGATGAACGCGTCAGATGAAAGCACGAGGTTCTTCGCATCCTTAGAAGCGCACGCGAGAGTGATTCTCTAGAAGATTCGCGGCCCTTCCAATGACCTGAACGATATCGTGTTCATCATAGTACGTCTTGCCATCGTAATCTAAGGTGATGCCAGGCGCTGTCTCGTCATAAACGACGGCGACCTTGCCTGTGTATGCGGCGATNGCGATGACAGAGAAAGGAAANGGGGAGAGCTTTGAAGAAAGNGTAAGGGACATTGGAATATGGAGGAGGAGAAGGATGAACAGAATCTATTGATCAGATGATCTGAGTCAAGCCGAGTCATGTGCAGACCTTGCTAGATTCCATTTATAAATTATCTGTTGCCGCACTAATATAAAGTATCTCCCGAAGTTTTCATACATCTAGTATCCCTTCCCCATCTTTCACGCTCCACCATGCCTATGTTGTGCGTGCTTTCCTGTTTTCAATGTGCCTGTCTGATTCTCTTCTACCCCCAGGGCGAATCCCTCACAAAAGTACCGTCCGTACACACCCCTGAACCTGCCCAACAGGCAATGGCCCTCGAAGACGTTCACCAACGCTCCCATCTGGTTGTCGACCGATCTACGTGATGGAAATCAGGCCCTCGCGAACCCGATGACCATCGAACAAAAGACAACTTTCTTCCGTCAATTGGTTAAATGTGGTGTCAAGCAGATTGAAGTAGCATACCCTGCCGCTAGCGATACCGACTTCAATTTCGTCAGGGGTCTCATTGCCAACAACGAGATTCCGGACGATGTTTGGATCCAGGTTTGATTCTTTGCCCTAGTACCGATCTCTACGTGCTTAACGAAAATAGGTTTTGACGCCGGCAAGAGAAGATTTAATTAGGCGAACTGTCGACTCGGTCGCAGGCGCCAAACACGCTATTATCCATATGTACAACGCCACATCCCCTACATTCCGTCAAGTCGTCTTCAAAAACTCAAGAGAGCAGACCATCGACTTAGCAGTGAAGCACACCAAGATCGTCAAGCAACTGACTGAGGAATATGCTGCGAAGTATGGAACGAAATTCAAGTACGAGTACAGTCCAGAAACTTTCTCGCAAACGGAACCGGAATTCGCTGTCGAAATTTGTGAAGCAGTCAAGGCTACGTGGGGCAAGGCTGGTACCGGTGAAGACCGTATTATCTTCAACTTGCCCACTACAGTGGAAATTTCGCCCCCTAACCATTATGCCGATCAGGTACCCGATCTATATTAACTGACGGATCGGCCGACTCATTGTCTATCTCTCCCTCTAGATTGAATACTTCTGTACCCATATCTCAGAACGCGAAAAGGTTATCGTCAGTCTGCATCCTCACAATGACCGAGGTGTGTAATTCTTCCATGTTATTAATTACGGTCGCATTTAACCGGACATCATAGGTACTGGAATCGCTTCGGCCGAACTAGGAGTTCTCGCAGGTGGTGATCGCATCGAGGGTTGTCTGTTCGGAAATGGAGAACGCACAGGCAACGTCGATCTCGTCAACCTCGCGCTTAACCTGTACACCCAAGGCATCACGCCCAACCTTGACTTCAGTGACCTCCAGACCGTCATTGACACCGTTACCCAGTGCAACGATCTCCCAGTCCACCCCAGACACCCATACGCCGGTGAACTAGTTTTCACTGCGTTCTCTGGATCACACCAGGATGCTATCAAAAAGGGCTTTGAAGCCCAGAAGGCTCGACATGCCGAAGCGGCCCTCAAAGGCGAGCCACAGTACTGGGACATGCCTTACCTACCCATCGATCCTGCCGACCTCGGACAGACATATGAGGCTGTCATTCGGGTCAACTCTCAGTCCGGCAAGGGTGGTATTGCCTACCTCATCAAGACACACCTTGGCTTGGATCTTCCTCGCAAGATGCAGGTTGCATTCTACCAAGTCATCCAGGCGATCTCGGACCGCGAGGCGCGCGAGATGACGGTAGACGACATTACTACTGCATTCCGTTCCACGTACCACTTTGGCGGTCCAAAGTATCAAGGTCGTTTGTCTCTCCGAAATTTCAAGATTTCGGCCGAGCCAGGCTCACCTCAAGACGATGGAACTGATGAGCACCCGGATGAACGACGTCACTTTGATGGCACGTTACTGGTTGATGGCGTCTACAGGGTCCTTCGCGGAGATGGCAATGGTCCTCTGTCTGCTCTTTTGGATGCTCTTCGCCAGCATCTGCAGATCGACCTCACCATCCGTGAATATTCCGAACACGCCGTGGGCGAGGGTAAGGACGTAAAGGCTGCATCCTACGTTGAGGTTGTTCCCGCAGACGACCGCAAGTCCTCCACATCATGGTGGGGTGTCGGCATCGACTCTGATATCGCAGGTTCCGGTCTCCGTGCTCTCCTGAGTGCAGTAAACGCAGCCATTGGCGACCGTTCTCTGCCAGAGCTGAAGCTTAACGTTGGCTTCGGTGCTGCCTCAGCCCAATCCGATATCTCCAGCGCCCTTGTCAACGCCCTCGGTCTCGAACTTCCTCGCAGGTTCCAATCCTCCTTCTTCGAAGTTGTCCAGCGTTACGCTCGCGACAAGGAGTCGCAGATCTCGTATGATGACCTGATCCAGTTGTTCCAGAACACATATTTCTTTGGCCTTCCCTCTAAATACGACCTGGTTTCGTTCAAAATGGAACATCTCGATGCCACTCGCCGTCAACTGACTGGAGAATTCCTTTTCTCTGGCGAAAAGCGGCACGTCAGCGGAGAGGGCAATGGTCCCTTATCAGCTACCCTTGCGGCCTTGAACCAGCAGATAAACGGTACGTTGTCGATTAGGGAATACTCGGAGCACTCTATTGGCGAGGGTACGGAAGTGGTTGCCGCGTCATATGTGGAGTTAGTGTACGAGGTCCCTGGAGAGAAGAAGAGGTCTGCATGGGGTGTCGGCGCAGACGCAGATATCACTGCCTCTGGTCTGAAAGCCGTTCTCAATTCGGCGAGCTATCTAGACGTGGTTGCGCTCAAGGCTGTGAATGGACACTGAGCGCTTGATGATGGGAATAGTCAAAATACGTAAAACAGCTGTATTATCTACACGGACATTTTGGAAAAAAGCATGAATTATCTTGTATCACTCTGACAACGAGGCACAAAGTAAAACGTGGACCGCTCGGGGGCGCAAGACTCAAAAAGCGGGTCCAAGTCACATTGACGGAAAAGCAAAGCTGTCACTCTGATCCATCTGCTTTAGTTAGCTCAGGCCCAAATAAGGGTTGGACACTTCCCCGTCCGTCAATTCTGGGTGTGAACTACCACAACCATGCCTACCTCTCCAGGGCGTACCTCGCGGTCCTCTCGCGACCCCTCCAACAACATGTCGAGCTCACGCACCCTCGGAGCATCACTCTCCAGTTCCAGACCTTTTCTCAACATGATCAACCCCATGACGTCGCGCACCTACCAAGGATACATCCGCGCAGACCAATCTCCAGTCGAAGAGGAGAACGAGCTCGAGGAGCGAGATATCGAGTCTGGTAGACGCAGTAGAGGAAGTTCGTCTGGCACGAGTCGTGGTGCCAATGCCAGGAATCCCAGTGCTGGTGCTAGTGGCGGTCAGACGAGGAACAGTGCCGCTGGGGCCTCAGATACGAGGGCTTTACGACCGAATATCAAGAGGGACGACGATGATAAGAGAGCGGATTCATCTGACGACGAAGTTCCACAGAGTTTCATCATAGAGACACCTGCTTCAAGAGTCAATTCCGCGTTCACCAAGTCTGCCTCAGCTAAAGCCAAAGGCAAAGCTCGCGCCAGAGGATCTGATGCCACAACACCATCACAAAGGGGACAGCCTTTATATTCTGTTGCTGGTCGAAAGATGCCTCCCTCAGGCCCGATTTTGCCTGTTGCGAATGTTAGTATTCCGCCAAGACCTTCGGACTTGGATGAAGATGAACGGAATACGGTGCTTTTTGATACCTCGGGTGCTTCGAACTCTGGGGAGAGTAGTGGTGCTGCAGGGGGTAGGAGACCGAAGATGGGCGGTCTGGATGCGTATGAGCGGGCGTTGTGGAATTGGGTGAATGTGTATAATTTGGATGCGTTCTTGCAGGAGGTGTATTACTACTATGAGGGCAAGGGGATTTACAGCATTGCTCTTGCGAGAGGGTTGAATCTACTGTGAGTGTTATTTAGATTTAGTTGAGAATATCCTGCTGATATCTCTTTGACAGAACAGTGGGTTTCGTTATTGGGTTCTCAACGTTCCTACTTGGTTGCGTCGATTACTCGAAATTGCGGCACGAGCCAGCAACCACCAGACTTTCCGAAGTAGTCGTTGATAAATGTGTATCCAAGTACGTCATCACTCAAACTACACTACTCACCCCCTCCTAAAGCTTCTGTCCCCATAGATTCCACGGACTAACTCTTCTTTTCTTCATCCTATTCCTCGCATTCTACTTGTGGCAAATCATCTCGTTCATACTGGACATTCATCGCTTAATCGACATGTACAACTTTTACACCTATTTACTCAAGATACCCGACGTACGTCACTCTCTCCTCCGTCCCAAACCAACCTAAACCCTCCCACCAGGCCGACATCCAAACAATCTCGTGGCCCGAAGTAGTCCGTCGCATCAGCTCCATCCGCGAAGAAAACCCCATCACAGCACTATCCTCCAAGACCTCCGCCCACGGAACCACAAACGACACAAGCACAGCCAAACTCGACGCACACGACATCGCCAACCGCATAATGCGACAAGAAAACTATCTGATTGCGTTATTCAACAAAGAGCTGCTTGATTTGAGGGTGCCTTTGCCCATGCCGTTACGCAGGTTCGTGCCGGAGGAGAAGGGTAAGGGNTACGGTGTTGACGCAGGCGCTGGAGTGGAATTTGAGGTTTTGTTTGATGGATTATTTGTTTGATCAGCATGGGAGGGTTAGGAAGGTGTTTTTGAAGAGTAAGAATAGGAGGGTGTTGATTGAGGGGTGGGTATAGGTTCTCTTGACTTGGTTATGGAACTGACGAGAGTGTTAGGCTGCGACGGAGATTTATTTTCATGGGTATTCTGAACGCCATTTTCGCGCCGTTCATTGTATTGTACTTAATCATGTATTCTTTCTTCCGGTACTTTGAGGTGCGCCCAAAGGTCAATGCTTGACAATTTCGCTGATTGAGTTTTTCATGCAGGAATACCGCAAAGACCCTTCATCAATTGGCGGTAGACGATATACGTCCTACGCCAAATGGAAATTCCGGGAATTCAACGAGCTGCAGCATTTTTTTGTACGACGTCTTGATGAGAGCTATCCCATCGCCAACATCTACATTGGACAATTTCCAAATGAGAAGATGTCTTTAATCATGAGGTATATCCCCCCCTCCTGTCTATCTCCACAGCTAATCTTCTGGGGCAATTTAGATTTGTGTCGTTCGTCGCTGGAGCGTTTACAGCTGTATTGGTCCTCGCATCGGTTATCGACCCGGATCTCGTGCTTCATTTCGAAATTACGCCTCACCGGAATGTGGCGTTCTACCTTGCGGTGTTTGGTGGTATACTTACTGTTGCGAGAGGGATGATTCCCGAGGAAAATAGAGTGTTTGATCCAGAGTTGTTGATGACGGAGGTGATCACGTATACGCACTTTATGCCGGAGGAGTGGAAATCACAGTTGCACAGCCAGAAGGTAACTTGATTCACTGAGATCGTTGAGGAGTTGTTAACGTATTTTGGTGTAGGTGCATCAGGAGTTTGGAGAGCTGTTCGCGATGAAGATTTTGATTTTTGCACAAGAGCTTGTATCAGTGGTGCTCACGCCGTTTGTGCTGTGGTTTTCGTTACCGGACTGTGCACCTGCCATTATTGATTTCTTCCGCGAGTTTTCGGTGCATGTGGATGGGCGAGGGTATGTCTGCAGTTTTGCAGAGTTCAATTTCGAGAGACATGGGAATGTCAAGGTATGTGTATACTCTCGTTGTTTACCGTGACTCTACTCTAATCGCGACGTAGTTTGGTGCACCGACACCAGCGAATGACAAAAAGATGATCTCTAACGAGGGAAAGATGGAGAAATCTATTCTGAACTTCAAAGCTGCCAATCCCGACTGGAATCCTTCTGATCCCTCGGGCTCGCTCTATCTCAGTCGTATGGCCGACCTCGCCAATACTCCCTACGGTGGTTTGGGTGGCGGTCCTGGCGGTGGTGGTGCATTACCATTCAATCCTCGAGATCCACACAACAGCAT
>JANIEX010001257.1:0-11180 GCA_027627405.1 Leucocoprinus birnbaumii | reverse complement strand
TTTATTGTCGTGTCTCTCACCCTGAATGGGCGACGACCCGGGAAACGAATGTCTCGGTAGAGGAATTTAATCAAACTACTTGCTTCTGGGTGATCCCTTGGGAAATATTTTTGTTCTTTTTTTGGTGTAGCAGCTCAGCTCGTGTTCTGTCTTGAAATGTATGACTTGTCGATCGGGATCATCACGAGCATCATGCAGGTCAACAAGGTTGATGTACTTTCTCTTCAATATCTAGAGCAACAGGTTCATGAAGGACCACTGAAGGTATGTGTAGCTGTACTAACCTTTTTGCACGCCTTTGCGGTGCTGGGAAGTGGTGTTATCCCACAACGCTGTAATAACTTGTACCAAGCGTCTAAGGCTAAATCGTCGACATTCGTTCCGTATGATTTATTGAATTGCCGGACGAGAGCAGTTTTGTAATGGTCCTGGGCTGCCTTCAGAATCGCCTTTATCTCTCCCTCTTCCTTATTTTTATGAAATTTCTTCAGGGCTTTTCTCAACCTGGCCATTTGAGCTGCGGCTGGTTCGTCTGGCTTGTATTGGACTTGGCTGCTAAAGCTCGTGAAGAATTCCTCCATAGGCTCTACTGGCGAGGGCGACTCGGTGGTACTGTCGTCGGAGCTTGAAGGAATAGTCGGTCTGACTATTCA
Organism: Leucocoprinus birnbaumii; assembly: GCA_027627405.1. Lineage (NCBI taxonomy): Eukaryota > Fungi > Basidiomycota > Agaricomycetes > Agaricales > Agaricaceae > Leucocoprinus > Leucocoprinus birnbaumii. The sequence goes on along the minus strand of JANIEX010001257.1, from coordinate 10,527 downwards.
GAGGGATATGCGGTTGGGCGTGAAGATCCTATAACTCACTGTGCATCATCAACCGCGACGGGCAAGGTAGGTTCGTGCGTAGTTGTTGTAAAGCTCGGCTTGCGTAAAGCGTGGGTCGTAGGAATAGACAACGCTGTACTCTGAAATAACGCTTTGTCCTTCAGTTTTGAGCACGTTTGGATATGCTCGCTGATATTCTGCCCTTGATCAGTGAGAGCGCGGGTGAGCTTGATGGCTGGCCTATCGCGAGGATATGCGCCGGAGAGTGTGCTGTATATGAGTATATGACAGATATCATCGGTCAGGAATATCGTATCGAGCGCGGAGAAGATAAACGATAGTTACATTGAGGCACCTGGACGGATTCGTCCTGTGAAGTCGGTGGAAATCGTCCTCCGCGTCAATCGACGAGTAAGATTCCCATATATGACTCTGATCCTGGACTCAAGCATCATAATGGAGCGATTTCAGGTATTCAAACTAGTAATGCAGTGAACGGAGACCAAGACGGTAACAGTCACTTCAGGCCGCACATGGGAGTTCGAATGGCAGTTGTTTTTAAAGACCAGAGTCCCAGATGATTCCCACGTAAGCACCTCCTGAAGGATTCCATGGTGCGCCATTCGAGGTAGACGAGTTTGCACATTTGGTTTTGTGGCAAGCAATTGAACAATCAGGAGAAGGTTAAGCTCCTTTAACCCCATCGCTGTTCAATAAAGCTTCGCCGACATCAACATATACAAATACATGAGAACTATTCCTCCGGCAAATCAGATTACACTCTCGTCCTCCATGCCATGACTCTGCCTTCCTTTCGTTCTCCTTCGCTCGTTCTTGAAAACCTTGCGAAGGAAGTAATTCAGGAAACCACCCGCCAACGCATGCTTCTTTGGAAAGTATCTCTGCGTCGTGACAGTGTACAAGCTCAAAGCTTGCGGAGATTCGAAAGTCGCGACCACCGGGGTAGACACAGGATCCAAACTCGCATCGACCAGATCTACCAAGTTAACGTGGATACTATCTACGAGCTACAATATTTGTCATCAGCAACATTCTTCCGAAATATCATGACACCGGCAACTCACCAACTTACACTCATCCACACTTCCCGGCATTCCCGAACCAGTGGCTCTCAAGACGCGATGCCAAGTCTCTAGATCATTTACATCCGTTCCATAAGACGCATTAAACTGAAGCACTAGTGCTTGTGCATACATCGTATATGCGTTGTTCCAGAAAATCTGACGTGGTCCCCACCACTTCTTTCGCTGTCTCAGTTGATTTAACTGAGTAGCTACAGATATGGTGCGGTCACGCTCAGAATCATAATCGGGCCATTCGCTGAAGAAATCGTCGAAAGGATTTTTCTGGGTACTGAGGACGGTGGTAAGCGACTCCTTGCCTTGGCAGAAACCACCAGTCTCATCCCTCGAAGGAGAAGATGGCATATCGTTTCCTCCAGCCTGGACCGCGACGTCAACGAGAGACTTATGTAGGCGCCGTGTTGGTATAGGGGGTGTAGTGAGTCTGTTTGTATAATACGTCGTATTCTTTCCATATCCACCTTTGGGCTTTAGTCGTGGCGATCCGTAGAAACGCTTCGGAATAACGCTAGAGCTGGCGTCCGATGGGTTGGGTAGGACAATGGGCTTAAGACGCCCAAGATTTACAAGAGTCTCTCGTGGGAGGCAGGTCGAAGAGATACTAGCCTCGTTGACCCACTCCGGGACCTCGTCGCCAGAAACATCCGGGTTGGGTGCGGGTACAGAGGTTACTTTCACCTCACCTCGATACTTTCCTTTGCCTTTCCTGAACCCAGCTCCTCCCTTTGGTCCCGCACCAAACCTTTGGGCTGGTCTAGTATTAGTTCGCATAGTGGGTAGGATGATCGGCTTGAGAGCTGTTGCGGGCAGTTGAGGTATCGACGGAGAGGTACTTTGATTGTCATCCGGCGCCGGCGCTGGCCAACTCCAAGTCACCTCTTCGGCTTCAACCTGACCGCTATCTTGCTCCAGAATCACCGGAGCAGCCGACCAGTCCCCCTCGTTCGTTTCTCCACTCCCACTGGCTTTAGCCATTGCCGCTAACCTCTTCTTCATCCTTCTTTTGGCACTTTTCGACATTCTCTTCGTGCTCGTAGTCGGGTTCAAATCAGCCTCCACAAAAAGCTCAGGTTCCGGCTCGACAAAATCAGGACCAGGCATCTCGATACTAGGATCGAATTGCTGGTATAACGCAGCCTTCATCTGCGCTAGTGCGAGTTTGAAATTCGTAGAACCGATAGGCCAGTGTTCGTGCTCAGCGAGTTGATCAAAGAGTCGAGCAGGATTGGTATCTGGTTCGTAAGGGAAAGCCGGGTACCTCTCGAAAAACTCTCGGACTGGGTCAAAATTTCCGTCCGGGTCTGGATCCTCGTTCATCTGAACGACCTCTACGGAGGGGCGTACAGTGTCCGTGCTCGAGGCAGAATCACTGTGAGCATCGATTTCGAGGATTTCTGCCTCGCCAATCCCAACGGCTTCCTCGGCATCAGCGCTGGAATCAGCACGTATCGGAAGGTTAGACATGTCAGTAGTCAGGAAATTGGTTGGATATACCTTGATTTACCAGCAGCTGAATTATGATCCATGTTTATTGTATTACGGCCTGTAGTTGAGCGGAGGAAGCCAAGGGATGCGTCGCCGCTTCTACTGGAATGAGAAGCTCGTTTATAAACGGATGCGCAGTAAGATAAGTCACACGTGTAGAATCCCATGACCGGTTCACGTTAGTTCACTCTCTTCTCGAGAAGGGCCAGAACCTCTGGACTCATCTGATTGATCGATTGTCAGACTAAGTATTGTACAGTAATATATAATAAAAATGAAAAGCATAAAAAATGAAAGAAGTCCTTCAGAGTTTGATTCCTCCACGGCGATTCTTCTTTCCGCCACGCCCTCCACGACCGATCGCAAAGTTGCGACGATTCTCACTGGGAGAGAGGATGTTGCGGAGGAGATATTTCAATAGGCTCCCAGCCGCGACATGATCCCTTGGGAACACCTTATGCTCCGATAAAGTATACTGACTCAACTGGACCTCCGAAGGGAATTGGCGAATGGAGCGCCCTGGGTTATCTCGTGCGTCAACGAGATCCACTAGGTTGATGAATTTTCCCTTAATGAGCTACAAACATAGTCTGGTGGTTAGTGACATTTTCGTGGATAGAGATTCAGACACTTACGCTTTTACACTCTTTGACCGTCTCCGGCAGGTCGTCGTCATTGATCCGCGCGAGGAGCGAGTGCCAGGACGTGAGGTCGTTTTCGTCATCACCATACGAGAAATTGAATTGTTTAACGAGAGCCTCGAGATAATTTTCCCAAGCAACTTTCCGCTTGTGATCCTCACGAGTCCAGCCAGCCTCCCTCGTGAGCCTATAAAACTGGGCGGAGGCGGACTCGTGAGGATCATATTTAAACCAAGAATAACGCTTGAAGAATGTTTCGAGGGGGCCCATCGTCTTGCATTTCTTCTTGTTTCTAGTCATCGATAGGCTACGAGTGGAGGAGATAAGTGAGTGAATGGAACCCAGAGAGAGGGGAGAATAATACGTCACTCAATGTGGCAATCAGTCTTTTCGGCGTAAGGGGATTTCGTGCAGATCTCTTGTCTGGATGCTCTACTCGACGTGCTATGCGAGGAAGAGAAAACTAAGACAAGAGGTTTGCGCTTAACCTGCTGCAGTGGTCTAGAGAAAGAGAGAATCCCACGGCTCCATGGTACGAGCTCAGGTATATATATGACCTACCCCTGTTCCTAGCTCTCACACTAGTGGCTTGTAATTGGTTATTTTACGTGGGACAAGTGATACGAATGACCATCGCTATTACTGGCCATAGTAGCTGGCCACTGAGCCTGATATATATTGGAGGCTCAAGAGGTAATTGTAATAGTAGTAATACGCATATATCATGGGATAATTTGGCATGATGCTGAGTGGCCTCCCGACCGCTTGGATAGAGTCCGCCGGATTTTGCTCCCTGGTTCTTCCGCCTCCCTTACCTTTCTTCTTCTTTTCCTTCTTATCCTCCTTCAACGGTTGTGTATCCGGATCCACACGAGTTGGATCTGGATACAGAATGTGTCGAAGGAGATATTGGAGTAATGCTCCAGCATCTACATGTTCCCTTGGAAAGAATTTCCGTTTCTCCTTCGTATACCCACTCAAGCTGACCTCCGACGTGAATTGCTCAATGACTGTTGAAGGGTCATCCCGCGCATCAATGAGATCAATGAGATTAATGGATTTGCCATGTATGAGCTATTATAAGGCTACTCATCAGCTGTCGAAGCGAGCAGTTCGAGTATTTAAGCGAGGCAGAACACGTACGCGTTTACACCCTTTGACAGTCCTTGGAGGAGACTCGATGCCAATGTGGGCTAGAAGTCGATGCCAGGTAGGGAGGTCATCGTCGTCTACCCCAAAAGAGGCATTGAACTGTCGCACTATCGCCGTTAGATAGTTCTCCCAGGCGATCTTCTGATCTTCATGGTCTCGGTGCCATTTGGCCTCGCGGAATAGTCGAGAGTACTGGTCTGAAGCTGATTCACGAGGGTTGTATCTGAACCAGGAATATTGTAGAAAGAAATCTTTCAAAGGCTCCATGCCGAAGGTGATTCAGCGGCCTGGTACAGGGAATGGCGATAGGTTACCAGTCGACGATTAGGCTTTGCGGGAGAGTAACCTACCTCTCTGAGATCTGCCAGTGGTGAGAATGGACTATAGATACGTTGCCAAGATATCGAGCACACCGTGAAACTAGTAGTAACACACAGTGCTCGACCTCGAGATGACGGTGAGATACAAGCTGGGGCTTCTCGAGCGTTATACTAGTTTCACTGATTGTGACTAAGGATCTATAACTTGTGCCGCATTCTCACGAAGAAGCTCGAACTTGCGTTCAACCATTCGGGGCAGACTTGAAGCTTGAAGCTTGAAGCACGGTTGAATCGACATAATGACCTTGGCATTCAATGCCAGCTCCATGGGTGGCTAAACGAATTTTAGAATCAAACAAGGTGTAACGCTAGGATATGAGTACTAATGTGACCAATAGGCAACTGCAGAAACCAGTATGAAATTAGAAAGTCGAAGGTGATCTAGCACTGCCTATAATCACAAATCCTTTCTTGCAGTTCTGTCTTATTTCAGTTCTGGGCGATGGAATGTGGCGAAAAAAGCATTTCAAAAACGATCCGCAACATGATTCCTCGGGAAGATTTTGCTTGTGGATAAAGTGTATCTGCTGAGCTCTAGCTCTGACTTGAACACCTTAAACCATTGCGATGGATCATTCCTAGCGGCAACGAAGTCTACAAGACTTATGTATTTTTCTTCAATAATCTTTCGAGCACGACGGAGTCCCCAAGTCAGTCACCTATTATCTTCAAGCTTGAGGGCTCACTTTAAATATTTCCCTGCTCGGAAGATTGATCTCCCAATACGAGATAACAACCAATGCCAAGCAATCAAACTCTTCTCATCTTTCCCAAAGGAAACATTGAACTGCTGTACGAGAGCTTTCAGATAAGCTTCCCAAGGTCCCTTTTGTTCTGGTTTATTATGCTCCTAGCCCGCTTGCTTCTGGATTCGACGAGATTGTTCCGAAGCTGATTGTTTCGGGCTATACGCGAGCCAGGTATATTGTTTGAAAAAACGCTTCGAGAGGTCCTTAGTAGTTTCTCTGTCTTTGTCTTCTTCTTGGGTTCTAATTTAGAGCTTGTATTTTTCTTTTTTGGGTTGCGATTTAGGGGCTATGGATCTGTATATTCTTGGGAAAGGATCAGATGGCTCTAGGAGTCGATTTAGAGGATTAATGAAGATATTCGCTCGAGAAGTTTATGTGGAAAACGCTCGGATAGATATTCTCCACTGCGGATGGTGCGAAAGGAGAGTATTCTGCAGTAGGTCTAATGACTTGGGTGATATCGTGGTATTTGATAAAAGTGGTAGAGAACTGAGGTTACTGGTACATCCGCGCCGGTCGCTCAGCACTCAGTACTCAGTACTCGGCCCCAGCCATGGGACTTCAATCAAGCTCTCTACTCATTCTCACACATCCACGTTCTGAGTTTGTGGGTATCATAAGGCGTGGATGTAGCATGTATCCTTAGGACGTGATAGGCTGAATCATTTCCTCCTCTCGCCTCGTTGTATACCAATCCAGAATAGCTTAACAACTCCAGGGATTATATACAAGTGTACATACATACATATGAGGACTATACGAAGTAAATTTGTTATACACCTAAGTTTGAACCCAAATGACCTTAGTTCAACCCGCACCTGCACCTGTGCTCCTGCCCCTTGTCCCAACCCCCCTGCCCCTTGTCCCAATCACTCCGACCCCTTGTCGCAGCATCCCGACCCCGGCTAGTCCCAGCACCTCGAACCCTAGCCCCTCTCCACCAACTCCTTAGACTGTCCAGGTCCCCACTAGGATCCACACAATACGGACTCGGAAAGTCAATATTTCTCAGCAAATACTTGAGCAACGCGCCAGCATCCACATGGTCCCTAGGAAAAATTTTGTAGTTTTTCTTTGTATAATCACTCAGATGCACTTCAGATTCAAAATGCTCGATTATTTGAGAAGGATCGTCTCGAGCGTCGATGAGATCGATCAGGTTGATATATTTTCCTCTCATTAGCTACATGATAGAAATCGTACTGTTTCGTTAGCAAGGCTATCTATTGTGAGTTTGAGCAAAAGGACGTACGCTTTTACAGCCGTCAACAGTCTTGGGTGGGGAGGCAATGCCAATATGGGCTAGGAGACGATGCCAAGTAGCCAAATCATCGTCGTCTACTCCAAAAGACGCATTGAACTGCCGAACGACAGCCGTCATATAGCTTCCCCAAGCAAGTTTCTGCTCCGGGTGATTTTTCGAGGGTCCAGTCCATCCCGCCTGCCTTTGCAGTCGGAAGTACTGCTCGGAGGCGGATTCACGAGGATTGTAGGTAAACCAATCGAACGACAGGAAAAAGCCTTTCAAGGGTTCCATTACAGATGTGCTCGATAATCCCTAGTTCTGATTATAGCTAGGTGGATTGAGAACGGGGATGGGTGACAATTAGCGATCAAGCGTTCTGATGCATCATACACTGATAGGCTAACCTCTAAGCTAAAGGTAGAGTGAAACCAGTGGATATGCCACCCAGATATCAAGCACGCCGTGATACAAGCAGCAACACGCAGTGCACGATCCTCAAGGTGACGGTGGGACCCAAGCTGGGGCTTCTCGAGCATTAATACACGACTGGGTATTTATAACTGCGGTTTGCTCATTCTCACGGAGCACTAAATCGTACTAGTGACTAGTTGGTAAGCAGAATGTAGTATCGAGTGGAATACCATCGCGTGATCTTTGCATTAAATAAGAATTTATACGAGCAATGAAAGCGAAAGAGAAGAAAAACAATTTTTACATGTTATCAAACCAGTCCCTTTGCAAGACAAGCGCGATATCTCCCTAAGTAACGTACGTGAGTCGTTGTGAATAGTGATAGTAGTACTGCCCACCTTAATTAGCCGTTGCCCTCTTCTTTCTTCTCCTCTTCTTACCAGCGCCCTCGCCAGGCTGGAAGATATGACGAAGGAAAAACTCCAAGATCCCACCAGCCTTCGCTTCCCCTTTCGGGAAAATCTTCTTCGTCCGCTTGGTATAGCTGCTCAGTGCCTTCTCATTAGGAAACGTCCTCACGACTTTATCCGGGTCTCCACGGGCATCAACGAGGTCGACGAGGTTCACAAAAGACCTCTCAACGATCTAAGCATTTCAAAAATCAGAAAACAGGCGCATATATGCACTGAAAAAACGGATGATCCCACGAACTTGTTGACATTCACCGATTGTATGCGGGAGTGGACTGACACCGATCTGTCGTAAGACGCCATGCCAGTCGTGAAGGCTACTCTTGTTTGTGCCGTATGTAAAATTGAATTGACGGATAAGTGCGGTTTTGAACGCCCGGTTTGCTTCGACCCATGGTCCTTTATTCGCTTCCCATTTATTTGCTTTGGATAAACGCCTGAATTCGCGCGTGGCGGGTGCGGAGGCGTTGTAGGTGAAAGCCACTGCATAGCCAGAGAAGAAGTCTTCGAGGGGCTCCATCATCGGCTCGGTCGACGGCCTAACGAGAAGTTTATACTCAGTAGCTGGACAAAGGCTGAGTAAAGTGGGGGGCATGCCTTCTGGGTGAGCAACTCTTAGATCGCGCTCGCTAGTGCCGATGGGGACTGGGGGGAGGGGGGAAGGAAGAAGAAGAGGTGTGGATGCTGATTACGCCCAAGTGTTTATATGAGTGGGTCCCGTAGAATCTAGTTCCCATGCCCAACAAAGTTTATGAATCGGTAATTCGCGAGAGTAGTTGACATTGATTGAAGCAACGAATTAAGCAACTTGTGGGCGCATATGTAAGGCTTCATAGTCTCAGAAGCCTTTATTGAGCTCAACGTACACTCCACAAGTCGTCCGAGGGAGCCTATCGGAATGCGAATACTATGAAGATCAAGCCAGGCGTCACGATAACTGACCGGGGACAGTAATTGTTCTGTGTTCTGACGACAGATGTCTAAGAAATCAGCGAGTGAGAACTGTCAAGCCGTGACGTCGTTCAAAGCAGTCAAAAGGCTTCGGCGCTTCAGCTATTGTCGAAGGTTTCCCGTGCATCGTAACGTATTTTATTTGAACAGCACCTGGCTTATGCAAAAGGCCATTCAGAAAGGCTGAAGCAAGTCGACCGCTGTAGAGGACAAGACTGGTAGATCTATGATCCTTCACGAAGACGTCTGACCGATGGCGCCAATTATCAAGAGATAGATTCATGATCAACGCATATCAGTGACAATAGAACTGGTGAAGTCGCACGTAAATCGTAATCCAGAGCATTGGCTGTTTTCTTCCGCTTTGTCGGCTACAAGAATCGTTAAGCGCGAGTGAAGGACGACCAACGGGTCCTGGCGGGATGACGATGACTCGTCAAAAGCTCGGATCAGAATCGTCGTCACGCATGTGTGACATCAGCACGTGCCTTGAGACCGCTCGAATGAGTCGAGCCCCTTTCGTTCTGCACTCGTCATCATGGGACGCGTCTAATTCAATCCTGCGCAGTAATGCAATAAACAGCTCAAATTACCATACCAAGCCTTCAATGTCGGTGCCAACACCCTATTAAGCGGTTCCAAGCGGTTTTCGCTGCCTCGGAAAACTCTTCTGAAGATCGAAGCTGAATACTCGCCCTTCTGTGACTCAGGTTCTCTCGATTTCGACTAAATGCTACCCCAACATAGCCGAACATGTTGGTCATTTCCGCTGAGCGAGTTCATCCGGGGCATATTCCTGACGCTTCGACGATTGCACGGCGCGTTCGTCAGTCATCAGATTAATTATTCTAAGAACAGACAGTTCTACAAAACTTAATCCATCGCGACTCTCCTTTCCAACATCCCTCATCGCAGTCCTCAGTTCAACTTGACACCATCCAACAACTTTGCCCAATCATCCGGGATATCCGGCTTCGGCGTCTCCTCACTGAGCTCCTTTGAAATCTCCACAATCTCCGGATCAAAATGAACCCTCGCGAACTCAGCCGCCAAATCGATACCAGCAGTGACTCCTCCTCCACTCCAAACTTTTCCATCGATAATCCATCGACGATCTCCAATCCAAGTCACTTCCTTCCTCAACAATCCAGCTTGCGCGAATCGTCTCAACACCCATTTGTTTGAACATACTTTATGTCCGTCAAGGAGACCGGTTTGGGATAAAGCGATCGAGCCCGTGCATACGGTCAAGATGGCTTTCAACTTTGGGAATTGAGTTTTGAAAAACTCGGTGCAGGCGGGGGAGAACTTCAAAGTCGGGTCTGGACCCGGAACAATGAGGTAGTCGAGATGTTCGGGTGGGTTAGAAAATGTGTGAGTGGGAATCAAGGCAGGGCCAGACGAGGCTTGCACCGGCTCAAGGGTCTCCGCGATGTGGTACCACTTCATGACGGGAGCCTTGGCTTCGAGCTCCGGCAGATTGAGAGACTTGAGATAACCTTTGGAGTGATTGTTGAGGTAATCGACGGGGCCGACGGCATCGAGGAGTTGGAATTCAGAGAAGAGCACGAGGCCGAGGTGGAGAGTTTGATTCGAGAGGGACATGACTCTACGAGCTTGAGATGATTAGGTTGGATAGATGCTTTACACTGTTGGTGCTGGGGGAAGGTTGTTGGCGATGTTCGGCTTAATATATGAGCGAGAACAAGATGAGAGGTTCATTTGCGCAGTATTCCTTCCACGACTTCTTCGTCCCATGGCGAAACAAGCTAACATGATCTAATCGGCCATCCCATCTTTCTTGACGAATATTGTCATGGGCGGAGGCTAGGGTTGGCTTGGCGAAATCGTGAACCCTGGATCTGATTCCAAATTAGAACTAACTCGTACGATCATTCGATCAATTGAGTTACTGTCGGTTCCGTCGAATAGCTGTGGG
>JANIEX010001256.1:0-11184 GCA_027627405.1 Leucocoprinus birnbaumii | reverse complement strand
GGTAGATAGGTCGTAAGCGAGGGGATATCCTGGGTGGTAAAGCATCAAGCTTGGGGTATGGGCTCCGGAGCGGTGTGATCATTGAAAGGATTTTGGGTGGTTGTGATGGCAGGGGTAGTCGGTGGAGTGTTGTTTAGATGCAAAATTGGCCGCATCCTCTTGCTTCTGAATCCACCTCCTATAGAAATAATGAGCTCAAGTCCTATCGACAGCAGACGAAAACCAGACTTACAGTGGGCTCCCGTGCAGAAACATCCGTAACGACTTCACCGCTTATCGGTACGGGAGACGCCGAAGTGAAGATGATCACTGAACTCGAGTTAGCCTGGGGTGGTGTGTAGTGCAGATGATCGGACTTACTCGACGAGACAATAAAAGTGAAGAGGAGTTTACACTGCATCATTTATGATAATCACGCAAAAGAAATGAAGAGCAGATTCTTTGAGCGGGGAAGACGAAGAGAACCAGTAAAGCAGAGGGCACTAAAGCCTTGACCTCACTCCGTCGAGATCCCAGCACTTCTTATCCTCAACGCATCCGCACCACTTCAAACAAACCTCCAAATCCAGTAACACCCCCGCAAGGCCCTTCTCATCGGCACATCAAGAACCAATGAATTTAGACCGATATCAGTCGACGTCTCTACACCTTCTCTCGCAACGGGTGTCGATTTCAATAAAAGCACTGATCCAAATTTGGATGAGATTTCCTTTTTGAGGACAAGAAGTCTAGTTTCCCCTTTTGGTTGTTGTTTTGTTGCTTTGCGTAGAGCTTGTGCGTGCGGGGCTGGGGTCGCGAGAAGAGAAGAGAAGTTGACGGTTGAGCGAGGTTGATTGATTGTGACAGGTTGGTTGGTTGACTGTGTCGTCGAGGAGATGGGTGGATGAGCCCTCGCTATCAAGCATATTAATTGCATCATATTTGCCGCCTACAAAGTGATGTGGGCGCCTGATGCTTAGCTGCTTACCCCTGGGCCTGAGAACTGAGCCCTCGGCGCCTCGAATAAAGGAGTTTGTGTAATCAACCCTACTTTGCGCCTCCTGTGCCTTATCACCATACATTTACTTCTGCCTCCGACGAGAGGAGTTCAAGGAAGAAATTACGGAACCCCGACATAATTCGATACATACATTATCTTGGGAAATTCAAAGGGAATGACGTTTTCAGTTATTTTATCCCTTTCGGAATAATTTTGACATTTGCACGAAGTTACGAGCTGGGCTTCGAAGTTATTTTATGTTTGATCAAAGTGAGTCCGAATTTCCCCAGGCGTTAGAGTGCTTATCGTAAGTTGATATTGCTCCAATAGATAGCCTAGGTTGGGCGCAGATTGTGTCAGTTGGTAGCTTGACTACCTGAGGAGCATGTGAACTACGGTGCCGGATATGTAAGGAAGTTTGTCTCCTGCTTCCGGCATTCCGGCATGAGCTTGAGTACTAGTAATGGGCATTTTAACTTTCCCTACACTGAAACATAAGTAGAGCGTAGCTGGGGGGCCTCGATGCCTCTTTACAGCCCTATGTACTAGACAAACACCGTGGATGGCGAATTGAGCCAATGAGCCGAAGTCCTTCGGACCGAAGACAATCTTTTTATTGGCATTGATGAAGTTTGGCTTCTTCAAGTCACGGTATCGCATGTACAGGCGGCAATCCGTCAATGAGCTTGAACGTGTAGTGTTAGTATATACCACGTCTTTGAATCCTAGGAGCTCAAGTTGCGTTGGAGCCCAGTAGACTGTCATTTTGTGGGCGACGGGCGCCATGGTTTCTTTGCCGATGTTTCCAATTTATATTCTCCCCCAAGCTAGCGTATATGCCTGCGGCTGTGAGCTATGAAGAGCCTTGCGCTTTGATTTTGAGGAGTAGATTCGTGTGATTCGTTTATGTAGTAGTATCTGTCTGACTGCTCAATTGTTTTCTAAAGATGACCGTTATGATGAGAGGCTTGGACTCGGGTTCGCGTGGATTATGTAGTTTATCTATGTGGAAAGTTTTCGGTTAACCTCTCGGGGGAGGCTTGGCAGATATGAGACGAGTTTGCGCTTGCAGCTTGGTTTTGGAGTGGCATTAAGCATGCGGTTTGTTTGTGGGGACCCAGAAGCTCTACAGTTTTAGATGGTTTGCTTGACATATTGTGAACTTTGTGCTTCGACTCCAACTTGAATGCGATTAGACATATGGCTCGTTTGTGGGTCCTTGAGAGATTTTTTTGCGAGGGAAAGCTGAGCTAACAAGCACCAGTGTGGACTGAGTGAGCCTTGTATTTGGTTTCGCGCATGAGCACCGGAGGTCTCGAGGTATAAAAGCTGGTTTACCTTTTTGAGGAGCGGTAGAGTTCTCTCATTTGTTCAAAATCCCTCTCAACAGCAGCATCAGCGACGAAATCTTACCTACTCTGCACTTTGTACAAATCCTGCTACTACATAAACTCATCGTGATGCAGTTCAACCTCCTCTCCACTTTCGCTATCTCTTCGAGTAAGTACTCTGATTACCGGACTACATCCTTCAAGACCGTGCCTCATCTTTCGTGCAGTGATCGTCCTTACTTCTGCGTCCCCTGTACCCATCAGCGGCGAGGTTGTCACCAACGTTGCTGCGCGTGAGCCTACTGTGAGCTTAATTATGTCTTTCACTGATTCTGGAGTCAGAACTGATTATTTTTTCAATAGAAGATGGCTGAAGAAGTGGCGAGAGGATGTGGACAGTTTTGCATTTGAACACCTCTTTACCGCTGCCTGCCTTGTTACCAGACTCGTTCGATAGCTATAACACTCTGTGACCGATACCGAATTGACTGTATATAGGGGATGGTATGATAATTGATTTGATACGAGTTTCGTACCTTGGTTTAGTGGGTATACGCTGTTCATTGGAGAAATTTGGGTACGTTAATGGTTATGCGAAACAATCACGGTGAATCGGAATTTGGGGTCTTCAACCATTCCATAAGAACAAATTTATCCTGATAGTATTCTCCAAGCATATTGTCGAGGGCTTTTCACGTCTAGTGAGTTTACTAGCAGAGCCTAATAGTAAGCAATCGACGATTCTACTAGTGGACCAGAGGTTCTCTGCGGTTAACCTTAAGTTTCAATTTGTATTTCCTTGATATATTAGCACTTCCCATTATTATAGTGCACAAATTAGTTGCATCAGTTTGCCCTTTACAAAGTTATATTACCATGATATGGGCGCTTTCAATGTCCAGGTGCCTGTCCCTGAGTCCTAGACTCGGCGCTTTGAATTAAAGGACTTTGTGTATTCAACACTACTCTCATCACACATTCTGTGCCTTATCACGAAATACTTGCTTGTGCTTCAAACCAGATCGAGTTCAAAGAAACGATGTAACAATAGTACATCGTCTTGGGAAATTCAAAGGGAATGACATTTCCAGTTATTTCAAATCCCTGAGCTGAGTTCTATGTTTATCACAGCGAGTCCGAATTTCCCCAGGTGCGAGAGTGCTTATCGTAATTTGACATTGCTCCGATAGTGGGAAGTTGGGTAAAGGTAATATTAGCTGGTAGCTTAATTACCAGGTAAGCATGTGAACAGCGAAACCCGATATGTGAGGTAGCTTGTCTTCTGTTTTGAGCTACTGATTTGAACTTCTTGGAGCCAAAGATGATATTTCTATTCACATTGGTGAGGACTCGCTTCCTCTAGTCGCGGCGCTATCATATGTACGAGCGTCAATCCGTCAACGGACTTGAGCATGTAGTGCTGGAATCCACTTCTAATCCTATGACCTTTGCGTTGGAGCTCAGTATGCTGTTAATTTCGTGGGCGACGGGCGCCTTATCGATTTCTTGCCCAATATTCAACCCGAGCTCTATTTTCCCCCAAGATGGCATATAGTACCTACAGCTGTGAGTCGTAAGGAGCCTTGCGCTTTGATCTTGAGGAGTAAATCCGTGTGGTTCATTTGTGTAATGGTATGATTGATCAATTATTTTTATTATTTTGAAAGTTGAGTGCTGTGATGGAGAGGCTGGGACTCTGATTCGCATGGTTTATGTAGTTCTTCTATGGGGCGAGTACTCGGTTAGCTTCTAAGCCGAGAGGCTTGACAGATATGAGACGAGTTTTGCGCTTGGAACTTGGTTTTGGAGCGGCATGGTACATGCGGTTTATTTGTGGGCGGTTGGAAAAATTATGATTTCAGATGGTTTGCTTGACAAGTTGTGAGCTTCGCGCTTCGACTTCAGTGTGATAGGACATGTGGCTCGTTTGTGGGGGCTTGAGTATTTTTTCTAACGGGGAAGAGCTGAGCTCATGCTCTAGTTTTGCATGCGAGCACTAGAGATCGTAGGGTATAAAACGTGGCTAGGTTTTTGAGGAGCTGTAGAGTTCGCTCACTTGTTCAAATTCCCTCTCAACAGCAGCACCAGCAACAAAAAAAAACCATCTACTCTTCACTTTGTACAAATCCTACTACAAAAACCATACTCATGCAGTTCAATCTCCTCTTCACTTTTGTCATCTCGTCGAGTAATACTCCCATCATGGACTACATAGTACCTCGGGGCGGTGCCTCATCTTTTGTGCAGTGATCGTCCTTACTTCTGCGTCCCCTGTACCCATTAGCGGCGAGATTGTCACTGACGTCGCTGCGCGGGAGCATACCGTGAGCTTCATTTTCCCTTCATACATATCTCTGCAGTCGAAATTAATCATTTTATTCCATTAGGAGATGGCCAAAGAAGTGGCGAGAGGATGTGGACAGTTCTGCATCTGAACACGTCTTTATCGCTGCCTGCCTTGTTACAAGACTCGTCCGATAGCTACACCACTCTGTAACTGATACCCAATTGATTGTATATAGGAGCTGGTATACCTATTTGATATGATATGAACTGGTTTCGTGGTATATGCCCTTCGTTGTCCGTCGAGGGATGGGTAGGTTACTGAAAAAAACAGCGAATCAAAGGCTTTGGGCCTCAGGCACTCTAAGATATAATTTTATCTGAATGATGTTCCCCAAGCATCCTATACGAAGGGTCCAACGAGGTTTGAACGCTTTCATGTCTAGTAAAGTTACTGGCAAAACACAACCGATAGACAAATCGTACGGGTGGCAATGGTCAATGACCTGATCCTATTAAGGGCTCTTTGTGGCGAACCTTGAAGCCTACTTTATAATTCTCGGATATATCAGCCCTTTCCTATGTAGCTTGAGACTCGGTTCTCGGAGATAGCGGCTCAAGATGATAGGACGCTCAAGTGGTAACCTCTGCCTCGGATATAGGCAATGCATATCAAGAAAATTCTTTCTAGGTAGATCGAGGAGTTTTATGATGCCAACCGGCAGCCAACTCGACCTATACATTTCCTAGAAATATTCCAAAAGCTCATGAGATTTGTGGCGTAAGAGTGTGTGATAGGTTCGTATTTACGTCATCCATCACCGGATAAACCGGGTAAGCAGAGGTAAACATGCCACGAGTTACCCATGATAACCTTGGTAGCGCATTAATCACAAAATACGTCCAGCTCACCAGATCCTCTCCTCGTCTCTAAAACCTCTCTATAACTACTTCAAGAATAATTATACATCGTTTTGGCTGAGCTTTCGGCAACAATCACATCTCCGCGAGGTATGTCTCGTATTTTTGCTGTTTGTTTCTCCTACAACATTACATCCTTACCAAAAACTCGGGGTCGCGAAATATACTGAAATAAAACATTTTTTTGCTTTTGCCCCAGAAATACCAATAACAGAATGGATAATCCTGGTCCATCCATCTCTAATTCCTCCACCACGCCAGTGTTCTCCAGTGACGGCAATATCGTAGGCCACGTTCCCGAAGCCACGAGCTCTACTGCGCCRGCAACTGCACCGCCAACTGCAAATGGTCAGCCAACGGAACCTGTCAAGCGACGCCCGGGACGACCCAAGGGTAGTTCCAAGAAGAATTTACTAGGAGGACCACCACCACCACCGAAAATCAAGAGACCTGTCGGACGACCGAGGAAAGATGGGCTACCGGCGGGTTCTGTTGCGCCAGATCGACCCAAAGTGAAACGGGATCCTAATCCTTGGGTTGCACCCCAAGGCTTGACGGGCGTTGGTTATCCGCCGATGGGCATGTTTATCCCTGGAGCGTCGATTCCTCCTCCACCGGTGACGTTTCATCTTGATCCAAGTCTGGAGAAGGATGAATGGGCAGAGTTAGCTCGTGAGAAGCCTAATGCTTTTCTTGCGACGCTTTTAAATGCTCTCGCTGCACCTAATCCTGTGTCGAGCGCTGGACCGACTGTTGAAGAAGCGTTTAAATCGCATCTTGGATCGTTGACACCTAATCCACAACAACTACAACCTATACCTTCCCTATATTCGATTTTGAAGACGTTTTGGTTACCTTCGTCGCCGGCGTATTTTTCGCTGACGGCTTCGGCTTCGACTGCGAGGACACCTTCTGAACATCGGTTTTTGTATTGGGATCCGCAACCGTTGGTCTTTAATGGGATTTCGTGCCCTGCTTGTTCCCAGCCGTTGACGAATAAAGGCCGCATCAGCTCCGGTCCCATCAAAATCTACGACATTGAGAAACCGTTCTTTATCATTGGTTGTGAATACGTTTGCAAGAGTCCGCAATGCGCTAGCTCTGCGGGTCCTGAGGGGAGGAAGTTTGCAAGCACGGACGCTTCGATTCTTCGATCGTTGCCTATCAAGTTACAGGATGAGTTTCCTGCGAGGTTGATGTATGGTGATACGGACGCTGGGAGTGGTTCGAATATTTGGAATTGGAAGGCTTTAGGAGTGTCGAGATCGTTGTGGAATATGGTTAGAGCGTGTTTGAAGTCGGGAATGAGGAAGGATGTGATTTTGCATCTGATTTATTCGATTCAGCATGGGGTGCCCGAGGATGGGGCACCACTTTCGGCTTCGGGGGCTGTACCTGCCGCTGCAGAGAGTAAGGACGGGATGGATGACGCGGATGCGGATAGTGTGGAGAATGAGTTGCGCCCGGGCCAGGAGGAGGAAGCTCAGGACGGGGCAGCGAACCACGTATGTTTTCTCCCGGTTAGGAATCGGGTCAAAACAACTAACGATTTTGCTCTAGAGCTTCAGTGACGCGTATAACGCTGCGTGGAAAGAGAACACGGCTGTGACAGAATCGAACGCCAACAGGGCACCTACGCAGACGCCTGCAACAGTGGTCACCCCTCCTCTTCAACAACATCCCCCATATCCGCCACCCCCTCAATACCCTTATCCTCCACCAGGGCCTTATGCGCCTTACGCGTTCTTTCCGGCGCCTATCATGAATCCGGCTGGAATGCAGTCTCCCAGCAATGGTACCCTCTCTGCTCCTCCAAGTACTCAGTTCACCTCACCGGAGAGCGGAGAGGGTGATACGCCGCAGAGCAAGCGAAGTCCTAGACATTGTTGTAAATGTGGTTCGCAAGATTGTAAGGGCAAGGGTGGGCGTAATTTCTGTTCGAATCCGTGCCAGGATTGTGGCAAGTTGGACTGTAGAGGGAGAAATAGTCGGAGACCTGACAAGAAGTGTTCCGAGGGTTGGGTTTGAGTATTTCGCGGTTGTTTTTTTGGACTATCAAGTTCAGGCTATGACATATGTCTTCCTTCATGATCTTGTTTACAAACATCCTAGTCTTTCTTGGCTTTCTTCTTATGACGGTAGACTATTGCGCTCTCGGCTCCGAGCTATTCATCTGCACACGGCTCGAGTCTGTATGACATATGTGATAGCGATCAGCAGACGACTCAATTATGTTTTCCGCTCCGAAAGTAGCTCCGGTTACGTATATGGCGCGTTATTTCGGTAGTTGCCGTACTCTAGCTTGACCCAAGATGGCAGAAATTGTGTGCCAAGGTTCTCGTGTGTTGGCTCTAAGCCTCCAAATTTTCTCTCTTCTCCACCACCTTCAAATATGCCTCTATCGCGTGAGATCGTCAATATCCAGGTACGCCCTCTTGAATGATCGGGGGTACGGTGTGTTGACTCTTGAGAAGGTCGGTCAAGCCGGAAACCAGGTATTCGTCAGATCGATCGTTTTGTGAGGCGCCCCACTTATTCTGCGGATAGGCCGGCGAAAGCTTCTGGCAGATGCTTCTGGCGGAACATGGGCTGGACCAGAGCGGTGTATGTACTCGCGTCCTCGGAAAATGTCGATTTTTTGACTGAACTATCCTCCAGCATTATCAGGGCTCAGATCCTTTGCAGTTGCAACGTGTAAAGTCGCTTTGCTCACGCCGCGCTCGCTTTACGTTGATACCGTTCACGACTTAGGCCGATGTTTATTTTACGGAAGTGGAGTATGGATCCAATAAGCGCTATGTGCCGCGAAGCGTTCAGGTTGACTTGGAGTCGGGCGTCTGCAACAAGGTGAGCCTGAGGATTTGGCTTCACGCGTTCTAGTTTGGTGCTGAATGCAATGAAATGACAGCTGAAGAGCGGACCATTGGGTCAACTGTTTCGTCCCGATACTTATTTATACGCCAATGTCAGTGCGGGGAACAACTGGGCGAAGGGGTGTGAGTGTTAATCATCAAAATAATCAATATTAATAAGCTGATTTGCTGGTTTTCAAGTCTATACTGAAGGTGCGCTTGTCCCCTCTTCGAGGAAATGGACTGATCATGGATCGTTTAGGCGCTGAGCTCGTTGATTCAATCTTGGTACGCCATCATTCGAGGGGTACACCCACATAAACTCATACCAACTACCAGGACGTCATTCGCAAACAAACTGAGGCCTGTGATGCGCTGCAAGGTTTCCAGCTTCTCCACTCTCTCGGCGGCGGCACGGGTTCCGGTCTAGGAAGCTTGTTGCTTTCCAAGCTACGTGAGGTATGGTCCAAGTTTTGACCGCTGAGGATCTATTGGCTGAATGAACGTAGGAATACCCTGATCGCATGTTAGCCACGTTCTCGATATTGCCATCCCCAAAAGTGAGGGATTTTCATGATTGGTTGCGTTTGATGATGTACTGATTCCTTTCCCGACTCTAGGTTTCAGAGACGGTCGTCGAGGTAAGAACTCTGTCGTTTCTACTGGTGCAGACGCTCAACTCTTGGCATAGCCATACAACGCTCTTCTCTCCTTGAATCAACTCGTTGACAATGGTGACTTGACTGTTTGTATCGACAATGAGGCCCTGTAAGGCGTAACCACTTTCCGTTGATATGTGCTGACAGTATTGTGAAGGTACGATATTTGCCAACGCACTCTCAAGATCAAGGATCCTGGCTTTGAACACCTCAATGAGGTTCGTGTCTAGTTTCATCTCGTGAATATAGGTAACTCATTTTGTGTTCAGCTTATTTCACGCGTTCTTTGTGGCGTGAGCACTAGCTTGCGTTTCCCTGGTCAATTGAATGGGTGAGCCTCGGTCGATGAGATGTGACCGTATTCTGACGTCCCGTTAGAGACCTACGAAAACTTGGAATGAACCTCATCCCCTTCCCTAGAGTACGTCTTCGGTTTCCTGTCGCAAGCCGGTTTTGACAATGCATTTTCAGCTGCACTTCCTAATGCCTAGCTACGCGCCTTTCTACGACGCGAAGGCTTCGGGCTATGATAGCAATAGCGTGGCAGAGTTAACTAAGTCGTGCGTCTAGCTCCTGTTTGCTACTTACCTTGGCTAATTGCTCCTTAGGCTCTTTGACCGCAGGAACTTGTTGGTTGCTTGCGATCCGCGTCACGGGTACGTACTATGTTGAGATGTAATCTAAACTGTATTGATGCTTTTGACCAGTCGTTACTTGACTGCTGCGACTATATTCCGCGGAAAGATTTCTTCTCGAGAGGTACGTTGCTTAATACTCTATCTACTATGATGATTTTTAACACTGTGAACAGGCTGATGTGAGTCTAGAACGTCGAAATCCTGTTGAATACGGTGCTAACGTCAGCGATAGGTCGCTGTTCATGACCTGCAGAGGAAGAATTCCAATTCGTTCGTCGAGTGCGTTGACCCATCCTCTTGCTGTACTTGTCTTGCGGCTGACTGCTCGGCTACTTAGATGGATTCCGGATAATGTCTCCGTCTCCCTAGTTACTGTACCCCCCGTTGGTCAGAAAGTAGTGAGTAGACTCTGTCCCCCTTGATTGAGATCTTGCGTATTGAGATTCAATATAGGCAGCAACTGCTCTCGCCAACTCCACGTCTATCCAAGAGCTCTTCAAGCGCACAAGTGAAACAGTATGCAGGACTAGTATACTTTCAACCTTGCTCGTTCGCTGACCTCGGCTGTTTTGCAGTTCTCCGCGATGTACAAGCGTCGTGCTTTCCTCCACTGGTCAGCTGCGCCCTAACTCGTACGCTATTGGGGTACTAATTTGTGGCATCAGGTACACTGGGGAAGGAATGGACGTAATGGAGTTTTCGGAGGCAGAAAGCAATACGCATGATTTGATGTGAGTTTCGAACTCGTGTTTGATCAAATTCCAATGACCCAACGTGTATGTGATATATCTAGTGCCGAGTATCAGCAGGTGAGAAGTCACGTCGGAGCTAGAGTTGACCCTGGTGCTTATCTTTCTTAACAGTATCAAGAAGCCACCGTAGACGAAGAGGAACTTGAAGTAGAATATGAAACCGAGGGTGAAATTGAGAATGGAGCAGTGGTGTATGAAGACGAGCAATAGTGTACGCTCGGTTTATCTTCTTCATCCTTGCTCCTCTGAATCTTACCATATGGTCTTTCATCTAATCGCATCATGATCCACTAGACTCGAGATGTTCTTTGTGGCCACGTTTTCTTCCTTTGCTTATTCATCTTTTTTCGTAATGCTTTCGAACCACCCTCGTTTGTTTTTACACTGGATCTGCAATTCGATTTTCTTGTCCATCCATCCATTCATTCTGATTTCTTCTGCTTACGTTTTTGTCGTAATGATTTCTTTTTCGTGGATTATGGTTGATCCTGTTGGACCTTTGGAAGTGGTGGATTCTACAAAAGGGTCGGCTTATTGACCATGAAGGGTTGTTCTCGGCTTGCATGTGATGCAAACATGACCCCACTCTTCCCTAGTTTCTCGAAGGAATTTGATGTTTAAGATAAATATCGGATAAATTAGCCCCTAGGCCATATTGATGAGATTCCCATCCCCACACGCGCGTCGTGGGCCTATAAATAGGTGGCGCTAACTCACCAGGAGCTCCTCGTCGATTCCTGTGCCACTCCGTGTTGGTATCGTCTATCAT
>JANIEX010001255.1:0-11188 GCA_027627405.1 Leucocoprinus birnbaumii | reverse complement strand
ATGGGATGACTGCTATGATACTCTTTGAGGAACATATGACATAAACTTAGGCATGAGTCGGCTCAGAATGTCGTGGACTAGAAGGACGTTGTGTCTATACCTCTTTTTGCTCGAGCGGAACAAATGGTTGAGATGGGCCTGTCTGGTTCTCTTTTTTTCGGAATTTTGGACACCTCTTAGTCGATATTGGATTGTTGAAGCGAAGATTGCGAGCGAAAACTACAACTTCTAAGATTCTAAGAAGGGTAAATTTAGATTATTTCTTATGTTTCGCAATTATCTGGCACATTCTAAATTGCCAACAGCAGGGAGCTCTCCCCATGGATTGAAGGTTTTCTTTGATAAGTACAGAAGGAGGCAGTACAGGTCTATGAAACATTCTTTGGGCAATTTCACAAGTCATATCGGGAGTTCAAAGTTTTTGGGTCGACGAATAGAACATACTCGGACCAGGCTGTTAATTTCAATAATGATGGTGGTCAAGCTCAAAATAATACTGACTCCTCCGGGGGTCCAGCCATTCATCGCTGGCTCTCTAACATACTACTATTCCCCAAGCGATCCAGGATTACGACCATTTTTCATACAGCCGCAAATAACCTGTGGTTTCGCCAAACATATCCGAGTCGTTTCCTCTGGCCAGACCCTTAATCTCTAGCTCCTAGGAATGCAAATGGTCATTTACAGTGAAATCTTGATTCGTCCAAGACGGGCGCGAGGTCATTCTTGAGGTATAAAAGCTCTTGAGGAGCAATGAAATCTCAACAATTTGAAAACACCCATCTCTTGCAAACAACTCTTCTCTTGAACACTTCTCTCCTGAACCAGAAATGGTCAAACCTGCTCTTTTTATCACTCTTGCACTCACTCTCGTCTCATCAACGTCGGCCTTCCCAGCTTATGCATCTTTGGCGGGACTGTCTCAAGCTGAGCTTGACAGAATAATCCCTACCCTAGAAGCCCGTGAGCCGGCGAAGCTTCCTCCACCTATGAAGTCCAACGGTACCAAGCTCGTCAATGATGCCCAGCATCCTTTCAAGCCTCTAAGACCGGGAGATATGCGAGGACCTTGCCCTGGAATGAACACCCTCGCATCTCATGGAGTTCGTACAGTTATTGATCTTCAGTGTTGTCATCACTCACTGACATGTGTTTCTGCAGTATATACCCCGCACTGGG
This sequence comes from Leucocoprinus birnbaumii, assembly GCA_027627405.1. NCBI lineage: Eukaryota > Fungi > Basidiomycota > Agaricomycetes > Agaricales > Agaricaceae > Leucocoprinus > Leucocoprinus birnbaumii. Next base: position 10,009 of record JANIEX010001255.1, on the reverse strand, counting down.
GTAGCTTCTCCTTCCCAGATTATTGAGGCCGTAGGGGAAGGTAAGCTATCTCGTGTACACGAAGATGACTTCCTGACTAAGAGGTGATTATAAAGGGTTCAACATGGAACGAAATTTCGCAACTTTCATTACTTACCTTGCCCACCTTTCGGACGGTAACCAAGTTACAGACCTCCTCAGCATTGGAGGAAAGACTTCTAAGACCGGTCCAGTTGGTCAACACTCTAAGGCACCAATCGGTGGCTTCGACTTTCACAATACCTTCGAAGGTGACGCTAGCTTGTCGAGAGGTCAGTCTTTAACCTCCGACTCGTATTGAGATCTTTCTTGACAAGGTTTCAGGCGACTCGTTCTTCGGTGACAATCACACTTTCAACGAAACCATATTCCAAGAGGTAAGTTTTCTCTATGTTTACATCACTACCTTGCAGTTACTAACAGCGTCAAACAGTTCATCGATTTTAGCAACAAGTTTGGCGCCGGAAAGTATAATCTTACCGTCGCTGGAGAGCTCAGGTTCCACCGCATTCAACAATCTATCGCCACAAATCCCCAAATGACCTTCCTCAGCCCCCGATACACCAACGCATACTCTGAATCTGCCTTCCCTATCAACTTCTTCGTCGACGGACGACACTACAATGGCCAACTCGACACGACCGCTGCTCGCAGCTTCTTCCAGAACATGCGCATGCCCGATGGCTTCCACAGAGCTCCGGCGCCCATTGGTGGTGAAGGCTTTATGCAGATTGGCGCTGCTCACCCTCTGAAGTCTGGACGTAACGTCAAAGGTGTCAACAGCTATAAAGCTGATCCGTCTCAACCCAAATTGGGCGAGTTTTGCAAGATCTATGAAGATTTTGTGAAGAACATTGTTGTCCCTTTCTACCCGAAGCCTACTGGAGATCTCAAGAAGGCTTTGAACATTAACCTGGGAAGGTTATACGACGCTTTAACTGTGGTGAATGGAAGCAAATGCCCTAGGCTGTTCCCTTTTGGTAAATAGAGCCGCTGGCGGTCTCTGTTTATTATTATTATTCACACACCTGATTCGCATCACTAGCATATCTCCATGTACTGTATTATTTATGACTGGTTGCTTGCTTAGTATCACTCGCATATCTCCATGTACATTAGTTATGATTAGCTTAGTATCTCTATAATATCATATTGGGATGATCAATTTACTTCAATGACCTGCCAGCGTGCTCCACGATCCAAGAGTTGTTGGGTCAGAAGGCTTGATGAGCTATCACCAGACACCGCTTAGTAAACAAGAATAAAACGCGAAATGGACCCAGCCAATTCTCTTTTCAGAGCCATCGGTCTCGACGTCTATCAGAAGCGCACTAACCTCTGGGCCAAGGGAAGCATAAAACGCTACTTAATATTTCTGCTTGGTCACGGAAACGACAAACTCCTTGGGCGGCCCGGAATCGGTGACTCAGTCTGTATTAGCAGAGCACAGTCATACTCACCTCTGGTGGGATATTCGAGGAGAGCTTCAATATGACGGTGTCCTAGCGACGCAGTCCGGTGCTCAAGCATAGAGATGTACACTTGAAACGCCGGCAGAGGATGGCATCACGGAGTGAGAACAGGTCTGAATCCCGGACTTTCAAACCATTTGTGGGGGCACGCACGACGTATTTGCGTCTGTTTGTATGATGGATTGATTACGCCGAGCGCCCGTCAGACGTTCAACGTTCAATGGCATTCATCGGTTCTGTTCACAACCTCCATGACACGCGGCGACCTCTTCTGCTATTATCGTCCGCAACACTCGGCAAACCTCGTATTTTGTCACCGAAGGCCGGAAAATGCTGAAATCCACCTCAAGTAGCTCCGAAAATTCAGCTTATTTGTATCAAATGTTTCGTTACTTCTTGACATTTGCCAATGTCATCTCTGGTGGTCTGCTGGTGACCATGCGCTCTTATACTAGCGGCGATCAGTGAATGGAGCCAATGAACGACATATTTGTCTCCAATTCCCACAATTTCGACCTCTACATCCTTAATGATCACTTTATCTATCCTGTCGCCAGCGACGTACTTCTTGGCATTATTGGATCACAGCCCAGATATTTTAGACTCAACTTGCCCGGAAGTAGCCGCAATACCACAGATCTAATGAAAATCCGGCTCATAATTCATGGAGCCCAACACTCTCCCGAGTACCTCTTTAGACTCGTGGTGTTACTCGCTGCAAAGAGCTCGTGGTCATTATCGACTCGTTGTCCTATCATAAAGAGACTATATTGAGTGCCTATTTCTGGAACGAAACTCAGGACAGTCACAATGGTCGTCAAACTAGCTTTCATTATGCATCAGATCTGACAACTCTCTCGCCCTCGATCAAGAAGTCCTAGTCAACTGATCAGTAAACTAAAAGGGAACTCTTTGTTTTGTAGCCTGTTGGGTTGGTCGGAATATCTTTTCGTACGTTTCAAAGCCGTTATTAGGACACAGCAAGCTGTCGTGGTGTCAACGTCATGTTTATTGTGGATCGTGCACTGTGTCTTTCTCAGACCGTCAACTAATCATTGAACTGATGTTTCGGAACTGAATGTATACATACTCTTGCCATTGGCTTCACCAAGCAAGAAAAATATGTTGGATGCAAAGTGCCTCTTTCATGGAAGCACTAGAGTTCTTAAAACTAGGCTATCTATTCGAAGTCACTTCAGAGAGTTATTCTCATTGCTCAATAGCTTCTCAACGCATCGCAGTACGCCAAGCCTTCCGGATTTATGATGATTATCTTAATTTTGGCATAGATACTAGATTTTACTCCGGACATATTTTCGAGTCCTAACAAATCCTTGGACGTCGGTCGAATAAGAATGTGAACGACAAACAGTCCAATAACTCATCCAAATAAGACCGACACTGGATTGAGCTTGGGTATAAAAGCTGCAGAATATAGCCAGAGAAAGCATAACGAAGCATTTCTCTTCATTCAAACATGGTCAGCTTCGTTTTCGTCACCTGTCTCGTCCTCGGTCTTGTCTCGTCAACTACGGCGTTTCCTGCCTACGGATCTCTGGCAGGGCTGTCGCAAGACGAGCTTGACAGGATTATCCCGACTCTACAAGCTCGTGAACCTGCGAGTCTTCCCCCGCCTATGAAGTTCAACGGCACCAAGCTCGTAAACGATGCTCAGCATCCCTGGAAGCCTCTCAAGCCTGGTGATATTCGGGGCCCGTGTCCCGGATTGAACACGCTTGCGTCTCACGGGGTTCGTATCATCACTTGCCATCGTACGCGCGATGCCTATTTTTTTTGCTGATCTTTCATCTATAGTATCTCCCTCGTAATGGAATCGCCTCCCCTTCCCAGATCATCGGTGCCGTCCAAGAAGGTTAGTAAGGTCGAGTATTTAATAACAGGTTGCTGATTATAGTACTGTGATCATGTTCAGGATATAACATGGATCCCTCTTTCGCGACATTCGTAACTTACCTTGGCCATATTTCCAATGGCAACCAAGTCACCGATCTTCTCAGCATCGGCGGAAAGTCGCATGGTACTGGTCCGGACCCATCTTCACCGGCACCCGTCAGCGGTCTGAGTACACATTCGACCTTTGAGGGAGACGCTAGCTTGACCCGAGGTTAGTAATCGCTCTCAAGCTTTCATTGACCAGCCTTTGTAAAGTGATTGCAGGCGATGCATTCTTTGGCGATAATCACAGCTTCAACGGGACTCTATTCAATGAGGTAGGAATTTATGAACCTACTTGAAGAAATTTACCTCTGTTTCTCTAACGCCATCAAATAGTTTGTCGACTTCAGCAATAAATTCGGTGGTGGAAAATACAACCTAACTGTCGCCGGGGAACTCAGATACCACCGTATCCAACAGTCCATCGCCTCAAACCCGAACTTCTCCTTTGTCGCTCCCCGATACAATACCGCCTACACGGAATCTGTATTTCTGATCAATTTCTTCGTCGACGGTCGTCACTACGACGGTCAACTTGACCTGGAGGTTGCACGCGGTTTCTTCCAAGATATGCGCATGCCGCACGACTTCCACCGGGCTCCCAAGCCCATCGGCGGTGATGGGTTTGAACTCGTTGAGGCTGCTCGTCCTATTCAACCTGGTCGTAATGTCAGGGGTGTGAATAGCTATACCCCCGACCCAACCTCTCCGAAACTCACCGAGTTTTGCAAGGTCTATGAAAACTTCGTGAACAAGACTGTTCTTACATTTTACCCGAAGCCAACAGGAGCTCTTAGGAAAGCTCTGAAGATTAACCTGGGTCGCTTGTATGATGCATTAAATAAGGTCAATGGTCCCGGGTGTACTCAGCTTTTCCCTTATGGGAAGTAGGAGGGCTCTACTCGTAGACCTCATGCTTTGATTTTGATTGTTATCTGTTCCTGGTTACTAGACTACCCTCTAATACTTCTGCAATACTCGACTTACATCTTTTTGATATAATATACGCCCCTGTCTTTTATCATTATTTACGAGATTCGAAAGACTCGAGGCTTGAAAGCTTGTAGTGACTCGGTTAAATATATGGGCTCTACGCGTGGTTTGATTTACACACGACGAGGCACTTATGAATTCACATCAGGTGTTTTCCAGCAGTTCCACCATGCATCGTGCAGTGGAATAGAATGAGAGTCGCATGTCTGGGTACGTGTCATTGTAGTCCTGTTACTCACTGGTTATGATAGCTACCCTGGATCAGCTTATCGGACAAGTCCCAATTTCGCTGCTGCCCTCGAGGCTCAAGGACATCGCGACACCACCATTCCCATGATACACGGGCTTCCACTCATAGGAAGCAACAGGATCTAGAAAACCTTTGGCGTATCTATCAAGAGAAATTCCGTGCACTGATGCCGTGTACACTAGAAGGGCCCCACCTACTTACTACATGGCTAACGAGCGACGAACAACAAGCAAGCCTGGCTTGCCCCCGAAATTAACTCCAAACCTGATACATGTGCAAGGGATAGGCGAGTTCTAGTGTAGCCGGATGAGAATGGTTGGAGAATGGGCCTAGGCCCTCAGGGCCAGGTTCACTGCAGTCGTTTGAGTTGATAGACCGATGCCTAGATTATTGATGCCGGGGGACCCATTTAACCCCAGCCTATCTCACCCCATACCCCAGCTCTCCCTGGAAAAGCCACATTGAAAACTTAGCCTAATCAACGTTCACTTTAGTGAAATGCTTGATGAAATGCTTGATTTTAGACATTCTTAGTCTCAATGCCTGCACTACCTCGAAACCATAAACTCGATCAACGGATTCCTTCCTCCCCTTTCAACCGACCTCTCCGCATGGCTGGTTACCTATCTCAGACCATCACGGCCCTAAGAACACTTCCAATTTTCTCATGCTTATCATGGGACTGTTCTTCGCATATATGAAATCACAGTCTGCACCCTAAAATCGGAAACCTTGGGCCTCCTGACAGTGCTTCTACTGTCAACCATCAAGCCAGATATAGCGAGAACATCCCAAGTCGTCAGAGAACAGGACACGTCGATCACGCCACCGCGATGCGCCTATTTAAATAATTCAACATAGAGATTTATAAGCTCACACTATGACTTCCCGTAGCTAGGACTCGAATAAGCAGCTTTGGCTTTCTCGCAAATCCGAGACCTCACCACGCTTGAAGCTTAATGGGATATACAAGTAAGCATTACCGCTAATGACCTGGTTGGTTTCTATACTGATAAGAGTCGTGGGTTCTCTGAAGAGGTATGCCTTTGGTGCATGATTAGAATTGGAGCAAGATTTTGATCGTCCTGCATAGTCACAGTGGCATCGACTCGCGGAAGTCTTAGGCGTCGATAAGGACTCAGCTCTCTTCGATGCCATCAAGGTTGTTCTACTCGTCCTTTACACAAGATATAGGGTTTACCAATCATCTCTAGACCTCTACTAGAAGAGCTGTCGAGGAGCATCTTGATGTCCATGCTTGTTGGAAGGAACAGGATATCGAGAGAATAGATCTAGTCGAGAGCCAGGCGAGTGCTTGTCCTTTGTCTACGTTACGTTTACTCACTATAGATCCTGACCCAAGATCACTTCGAAGTACCCTGGGATATTCCGAGACCCTTCAGACCTTGATCTCCGTCGGCGTCGAATGAAGGACCTCATGTACTATGGTCAGAAGCATATGGCCATGCTTCGTTGGCATGCGAAACGCTCGCCCAAAGCAAAGGCAGCTCGTGGTTCTACCTTGGGTGTATGTCATCCCATCGTTTCGACGCCATCTACATGCTGAACTCGGATGAAAGAAAGGTGGAAAGGGAGAAAGTCCTAGTTTGCGTATGCACTCCTCTCCCCCCCCTCCTTTCGAAGACATACCAATGTCACCTACCAATGGTGTCAATCCTTCGCTGAGCGACCGCGAGCCAGGGACTCCACAATGGGTTGGCGGTCAACACTCCGCAATGTCTATGCACTCCCCGGCCCAGGCCTATTCACCCGAAGCACGCCCCGACGCCAACGAAGACACTGCCGTCGGGTCGCCAGTACCTTCCCACCCGTATCCTCCATCCACCGGCTCATCGTCTATTTCTCTCACACCCGCCCCATCTTTTACGTTTGAAAGGCAGTTGGTGACAATTCCCCGCCCAATGACGACTCCCCCGACCTCTCAGGGTTCGGCTATGGCTCTCATAAGCGCGCCGAGCCCCTTCATCCATCCACTAGCTCCGGTGGCATTCATCCCCAAACAAGTTCCTCAGCTATCTGAATATCGAGTTGAGGAGGTCGAAGTATTTCTGGGTGCTTGTCAACCCGACATGCGATTTTTGCTGCGTTCATTTATGACTTATGGGTGTAGGAGTAACGAGACACTGCGGATGGTTGCAAAGCTACCAGATGCAGAGATTGATGAAGTCTTGAAGGAGGTTGTTGGTATTGATCCGGAGCTTCTCAGTAACTTGCCGAGACTGGAGCTGTACCTATTGAGGAGTCACTTGAAGGCTTACTTCTCTAGGTAAATCGGTCATATTGAGCAATTCGGAAGATGAATTCTCTCTCTCTCTCTCCTTCTTTCCTTCTATTCGATGCTTGTATGATTATTTGAATACGTTCTACAACCTGGGTTGTAACAACGGGCAGTGTAAGGAACATGTGTTATGGAATTGCACTATGTTATATTGAACGAGTCGAGGGGCTGATGGATCATGACTGAGTAATCAGCTCAGGTGCTGCGAGGGCGGAGAGAAAAGAGACTGGGCATGACGAGACGGGCCTCAAGATGGAGGAGTGGATACTGAGCTGGATGATATATATACCTTGAATTTATTGATTATATTATAATACTCATTTCGTTTGGGATCCCTCAAAATTCCGAGACACGCTCCTCCCGAAAAACGACATCAATGAACTAATAGTAGCTGTGAACATGAGGGTGCCAAACTACTTGWGTAGTAACTATGACACATAAGAAGGAATGAACACCATCCTGATTAAACCCTTTCTCCAATTTTCGTCATCACAGAGCTAGATTTCTCCAGTATTGCGTTTTCATCATAGCCTCTTAATTAGAGAATTTCTCCCCCCTGGATCAAAAATTTCTTCTGAGAACCCATTAATCATGACTTTCGATTCCTCTGCTCTCGAATGCCGGAAGTAGGTCTCGTCGGTGCTGCCAGAGATCGATTCATCGACCAGTGGAATCAAAGTGGCTCGCCGGACGCTCAAGTGGTACTCCAGGGGATTCAGAATACGCTGAGGCTTCCACCGCTTCTAGTTGGTGATCAATCGCCCGGGCTGAATGTCGGAAGAACAAGATTTTGCTGAGTCCTCCCTTCTGAAGCAGTTCCTTGTACGTGCCGGACGCAGTCGCTGGGGTCCCGATAGCGAGTATTACAAGAAACACTTTACGCCTAATATGACTGGGAAGAGACGGTATATTTTCTCTTGATGTGGTTTGTCCTACTGTAGAGCTATCAGTTCCTTTTCGTATGAGATATAAGTATATCTCTACTTGATCCGCAGACGCAAATGATACGTAAGAGTTATGGCCTCGCTTTTGGTGGGCGTGAATCGAAGTATCCAATCACCGTATCGGTCCCGGGGATCATTCCATCAGTACCGCCACCACTTCCATCCGTATCCCCAATCCATCCACCTCCTTCAGCACTACAGCATGGCGCACAGTAACTGCCCAGGCTGCCTCTACGACAAACAACGTAAAGCTGTACGCGCCGAACTCCGTCGTCGAAGGCAACACTTCGCCAGTCACCCAGTCCACCAAAACCAGCCCCAAACAGCCGCCAGCCCAAGTTCCATTCCAGATCTCGAGGAGTCAGAGGTTGAAGACTCTGAAGAAGAAGAGTCTGAAGGAGATTGGGAAACTGACGAAGAACAAGAGGATGAATACAGAGATATGGTAGACGCGATGGTATCTCATGCTTTGGCGTATGGTAAGGCTATGAAAGGCACGATGGCTACGGATAAGGAGAGGAAACACGCTGAGAAGGTCTTGGCTGCTTTGAGAGTCGTTGAAGCTGCGGCTGAAGATTTACCATTACCGGTTAGCAATGGGAATAGGAAGGGAAAACAGGTGAAAGGGAAGGGTAAGGGAAAGCAAAGTGATCTTGGGACTAGTTCAACTTCAACGTCTTCGAGGACCCAGGTGAGCAGCAGTATTTTTATTGGGAGGAACTGATCGACGTGGTATGGCCTCCAGGGAATTAGGAGTGGGAAGCAAGGACAATCATCAAGCTCAATGCCCTCGGGCTCTGGCTCTGGAGGAGGAGTCGCAACCCCAACGAAAATGAAGATGACGCCTCCGATGATGAAATATTCCTTCGATGAGACGGATTGAAGGAGTACTTTACTGTTTTCAGTCGTCCTCGCAACTCGGAGTGGCTTAGAAAATTTATAGAGGTCACAGTTAGGGGTATGCTCACATGCTCTTACTCTTGAAGAGGCTTTCTTGCTACACGTAGCGTCGCGCCACCCGGTAGATCCTGTTCAAAACTGTCGTGGTGGACGCCGTTGGACTCGGAGCGTACAAGTAGACATTGGGAATGGCTGTGGAGTCTGGACGGTAGAGGCAAAATTCAGGAGCATTTCTCATGGGCTGAGGGTTCCTTCCGTCAACGGATCATGTTGCTATTCAGGATGCCGGAGACAAATCTGATGGCGGCGAGGTGGGTGGTTACGACAGATAGGAGTCGCTGCAGCTTCCCAAGAATTGATGGTTATTACACATGGTACGCTCCAAGCCGTCGTATACGAGATTTGCTCAGGCATGTTGAGCTTCTAGTATTTAGAATCTCCTGAGCAGAATCTTCTCGGCCCTACGCTATCGATGATCCTTATTTTGGCTCTCGGATGCTCAACCGATATCATGTTTATCCTGGCGGATTGACGAATGTGGGGTCCGGGGAACCGAGATGGAAGAGCATCATGATATGAGAGTGTTCGACCGCCACCTTCGAAATTTACACGACTGGTCCGTGCTCAACGCACAACGTCGCGTAGGAGACTGACCTTGGGAGTAGGTAAGTAAGCTTTAACGCTCAGAATCCTTCTGATAGAACGGACTTTGAGCGACAGTTCATTAATCGGGAAGACGTTAGTAAACTCATTCCCTGACCTCTGACCCTCCTTATACATGGATGCCGCAACAGGATGTGAAAAATGAACACTCATGTGAACATCAGAGTCGTAATCTCAGGCTTGTCGCCCGACAAGGCCTTCGAATCCCAATTCCGAACCCGCCACAAGCCCCCAAGCATCCACATCTGTCTCTGTCGAGAAGGGTGCCAACATACCGATCAAAGCATTTCGGCATTCTATTGAGCCGATGGCGAAAGGCTATAGATCACTGGCACCTGGCTCTATCCCCGCATCTGAATCTGTAAGCGACAAGTTTGGACCTTGGCGCTTTGTTGAAGTGACTCAGTGGAAATGAAAAGGCGTGCTAGCATATGAAGCTTAGTAAGCCGTCGGTTAGCGGCAAGGGACGATTTAAATTTGGGATCTCTTGATTGACCCTTGCGCCGGTTTTGTA
>JANIEX010001254.1:0-11208 GCA_027627405.1 Leucocoprinus birnbaumii | reverse complement strand
ATCAACCATTTGTATTACAGTAATATACAAAGTCCAAATTACGTGTTAAGCTGAGCCATGAGGGATGCAATAACAGCATCCTTCCTGGTGGATTCTTCCCTGTGCACATCTGCTTCTGCACAAGCCTCCTCAGCTGCCTTCTTGGCTTTATCTAGCTCCTCCCATTTCTCTTCAAGCTCGAGGGTTAGTTCCATCACCTGTCGACAGTGAGATGTTTTCATGATAATCAAGAAATTTGTATGAATGACATTGAGTTCAGGGCCTGCTTCCGCAATCAATCAAGGGGAGGTGTAATGGATGAAAGGTGTGACAGCGGTGGCATGCTGTGCTGCAAGGTAAATCCAACATCCTGTCTTGACAGCTAAATTCTCAATCTAAAAACTATATCAAAGCGCTGGCTCAAATGTAGAGTTCAGCACATACCTTGGTTAGAATTTGTCAAATGACGTGATGAAATTGCTTCAAGGCATGTGCAGAGTTCTGGCTAGGAGGCCGTAGGGCTGTGGTTTGCTTGAGTCCTTCTGATGACCAGTATGAAGTAACGATTAGCATCTTTCCATGGCAAAGGGTGGGATTGGCTTACAAAACTCATGATTTCCTCGCATAACACCCTCGATGTACCCGTAAGCTCCACCCTCACCTTCACCATCAGATCCTGCGTCCCCTTTTCTTTTTGTTCCCGGGTCATTGTCATCCTCATCATCCTCATCGTCCTCATCTTCCCAGCCAGAGTCGTCACCCCCAGCACGCTCCAACTCTTGCATAGTTGGTGTTGCCTCGTTCACGGAATTCTGAGGAGGGGTGCCTGTGTTTCCCTATGGGATAGGTAGTTCATGAGAATAGCTTCAAAAACATTTTTCATGATTGCTTACTTCAGGGGTCTCAGAACTCACATGTTGGCGAGTACCATCAGCCCGGAGTCCACGTAGGCATGGGTCAATATTGTCTTCCTGTTGAGGAGGGACGATGAACAGGAGGAGCAGTCATAGTCATAGCTATGCACATTTGTTGAGATGTCATTCACTGGCGGTGATGGAACCTGATTATCGGGTGGTCTGAAAGGAGGGGGATCGTCATCCAGCTGTGAATAACGTGAACGTCAGCATAGAATAAGGAGAGGATTGGCTACTCACGTTGATTAGTGTGTGTTCTTCATCACGGGTAGGTTTCCTATGCTTGGCAGATGGTCCTGTCCTCTGAAATACTATCAAATGCTGGCTGGCGTGTCATGGAAGTAAGCTCACCTTCCGACCATGGACAGGACAATCTTTGAGCAGTGGGTTATCAGGACATTTGCGACACCGATACTGTTTTGGGCCTGGAGTTGTAGCGCTTTGACGAGCTTGACAAACCTTGCGCTTGGAAGGCAAGGCGGGCATTCTGAGCGACGTGGCCTGAAGGTAATGTGCGGACATAGCCGGGATTGTGATAACGTTGAAGTTCAAGTTACATTAGAATATATCACCTGAGCACCCTAGTTGGTACAAGCTGACTACTCACCATGAGTCTCCCAAATCATGGCCTCTTAAAAACTCTCCCTGGCTATGATTCCTTGGAGAAATATCCAGGATTTCCACCGTCTGCCAAAGTTTCTGAGCCTTCTGTGTCCATCTACTCAAAGAAAACGAGGATCCCTGAGATTGTTAGTCCAACAAAGTGTACAAGAGCTGGCAATATCAAACCTCACACAAAAAGGTTGAAGCAAGCATCATCAGGCAGTGTTAATCAGAGGAAGCAGAACGATACAGAAAAGAATGTATTGCAGTGAGTTCTTTATCTCAGGATAAGACAGCTACGGTGCACTGATAGTATACAAATGGTACCCACAGTGATGACGACTTATCCAGCATTGACCCTGAATTGAACGCGCCTATATTTTATTTCAGAGGGGTCGATGAGCCAACTGAAGATTCCCTGCAACTACCGGACAAAACATACAGTGGCTCAATATTTGCGGAATATGTGGATGCAGTGAATGGCGCATGTGCTGGGTATGACCAGATTGCAAAGATCATCTGTGTGGTACAAGGGTGGGATGTGAAACATTATCAAACAACAGTATGGTGCAACTGATGACATTAATCGGCGCCTCTGCTAATGGCTGTGCATAGTCTCACTGGTACCACTTACAATTCATCGACCTGAATGGTGTCCTCAAAATCGCCTGTCAATGTCCACTCAATAGATGCTTGCACAAGTGTTATATGCGCGAATACTATTCGGAAAAGTTTGCTTCAAATGACATGAGGTATGCTTCGGGTAAGATGCATTTGGTAGTTTACCACTCCTAGTGTTCACATTCCCGTAGAAGTGTGTCTGGCTCTAATCAGCTGTGAGAGGATTGTGGGGGGCATGCACAAGCTTGTTTACTCTGTGACAACAAACTCCTTGAGCACGCCAATGAATCGGGCATTGGTTACCTATGAGGGCCTTGATACTGGAGAAGGGAAATGGACCTGCTCTAAGGATTCCAGGGAACTGATATGCAAAAACGGCTTCTGTGGGCACATAAAACAGTCAAGGAAGGATTTTGCTGGCTGCTTTGGTTTAGAGCTCGAAGATATGAACAATGGTTCAAGTCCAAATGGTGAGCTCCTGATGGTTTCAGATGATCGTACAGAAAGAAGTCCTAATCACTATTGTAGATGGCGACTCAACTGTTATGAGAGTCTCTGACAAATTGGCGGTCTCTTACCTGCCCATTCTGCCTCTGATTTGGGCCAAGCTTCCGACAGACACCATCTTGTATCCTCGCACACGTCCCATCAGAGAGCTGCAAGATGGTCATATAGTTAGGCTCACATCTGACTTGACTTGCTCATGCAGCACCAGCCATCGATCCCATTTTGACCCATCCCAGTCCATCTTCACACAAAAAGCAACACTTTATATGCTCACCGGCTCTTTTAATTGTCATATTGAGCTCCAAAGCTGCCCTCACTGTCCACCTGCATGTCAAAAGAATATAGGACCTGATCTTCGCAAATTCAGCATTTTCAATTACAACAATATCTACCTGCTGATGCATGAGCTGCTGGATGACTATACCAACACCTTCACGTTGTCTGAGACCCCGTTTGACTCCTGGTGCGAGATGGTCGCAAATCACTATGTCTACACTCCAGGAGCATTGTTCATGAGGAAGAATACCTTCCAAGCCTGCTGGTTTGCATATGCGCAACTACAGAGACTTGAAGGGGACTTTCAGTGCCCTGAATGTGGGCCACATCCCACCAACATCATCTGGGATGGTGTGTCACTCTTGTTTGGTCTGGGGAAACTATCAGGCTCACTGGAGCCACCCACTACAACTTCCTCCTCCTTGCCTATTCGTCCTGATGTCAAGTACTTTCCTAAGCAGCAAGCCCTTCCTGATTCCAGTCTCTGCAAGCTACTGCGCAAGATTATTGCCATGGACCCTCTCAATAAAGTGGCACAAAAGGCAGCTTCAAACACCTCGCCACAGAAAACACATGCGCAACAGTCTCAACAAGCCTTGAACGTGGTGTCAGAGCACATGGACAATATAGAGAGAGTGATAGAGCAACTGAAGCATCACAATGACGCTCTAGGGTCTCTCTTCAATTGCCACTATGGGATTGCTGCATATCATGAGGGACACAAAGTGCCAGTGGTATTTAAACAATTTTTTAATCAGGTATGTTCTCCGATGATGAACACTGAACATTACCTAACACTTCTCTCTCACAATAGATGAGCGTGGAAGAGTCCATTTTGCAGATGGTCAATCGAGATGGCCTCCATGCTTTAGAAGTCTTCTTGGAGTTGCCAAGGCCCACCACCGCCTCAGCACTCATCATCATTCCTCATCTCTACCATCTTCTCAAGTCAGGGTATGATAGGAAGGCTGGATATCAGACCTCACTCCTCTCCATATCATCATGGATTTGCAATTGTGCTAGGGAGGTTCTGGACATTCTGCTCAAGAACTCAGGTCCAGATCTTGAGCTGGAATGTGATACAGAGGCTACAAATACTGACTGGGAAGTGGTAAGGCTCAGTAGAGTGGAAAGGATAAAGAGGACTCACAATTTGCACTAGACCAGCTGTTATTATAGCATGCCCAAAATTCGCGAGCATCCAGTGTACCCACGCCTTCTACACGATCAGCAACAAGAGGAGAGCCAGGATGGAGTGCAAGATCTCGTGGAGACAACATCTGCTGCCTGCAGGAAGTATTATTCAACCTACAAAAAGCAACGACTTACAGGCAGAATTATGGTGGCATGGTGCTCGCATAGTATAAGCTACGGTTATCATTGCATGCCAGGCGCTGAAGGGAGGAACGACGTTTTCTCGGCAATGATCACATGTTGGCCCAAGGTGCCAAGGCAGGTGATTTACAATTTTGCCTGCGCTCTTGGCCATACTGTTTACTTCAAGAGCCAAGTTTCTTTGCCAATACCTTATTCATCATTGATAATTTTCATTCCAGGGATCATACCAAATGTGCACCTGCTTGTTTTGCTTTGACGTATGCTGAACTGGATCTGGACTTCTCGACTATCAACACCAGCACTGCGGAGTGTGGCAACAGCTTGATTCTATGGATCAGAAAATCCATTAGTTTCATATCGGAGCGTCGTGCGATTATATATACAAAGGTGTTCCTCTCTATCATAAATTGAAGAAAAATTCTCAAGCACTTGAACGCACTGCGTCAGTAGCCATTTCTATTGGGATTCGTGTCTGTTGATCATTTTATTTATACCTGTGATAGGATATATCTAGGAGACAGTCTCGTCGAAATACTGGCAGCACTGGAAGAAGTTGGAATGGAATGGAGGTTTAAATGTTTGAGTGGCACCCTTGGTGGATGGATACCAACCTTCTTATTTGGTACGACAGAGAGCTGTCAGATATTCTGGAATCATCCCTCACCAAATTGGGTTTACATGCTGGCCAACTTTTACAATTGTTTAAGGGTGAATATAATCTCCATTTGTTCTGATGGTGCATCATCAAATCTCGTGTGCCCTTTATGATTGGAAGGCGGTTTCACCTTTAGGACCAGCAAAACATGATTGCCACTGCAAAGAGCAATGCAAAACTCGTTGACTATGTCTTTCAATTGCTCTGCCTCAAACATGAAACAAACATGGAGGAAGATTCTTGATTACTTTCAACGCTCTGATACCTCATTGCAGAATTAGCACTGGATAGAGAACGTAGCGTGGATTCCTTGGGGCAACTCAGGACATTGGGCATTGGTCGAGAACTCAAATGGAAGTGAGTGGGGTGTTGACTATGGTGAAGCCCAGATCTTTGGGGAATTGGATTCATTCACACCAATTTGCCGCTTTCCTAATGGTACATTGGTTGTATTGGGTCTAAAGCCATTCCTCAGAGCCTTGCAGGTAGAGAGTTTCTGCAGGAAGGGTTAGGGCAATTTGCCCAAATTTGCTTTTGTGCCCCTCACCAGACGATGAACCTTCGCTCAAGGTGGAGGGATGTTGTTGATAACATCACGCAAATCAAAGCTGTGAACAGCCTACCAGAGGAATTGCGGGAGCTGATATACTCAATGCTGATATACGAGGGTTCTCAGGTTCAGCCATTAATTGGGGTCATTGTGGTGAGTTTTTGCCTGCCATGGAATATGCCAGTCTGATGAAAGGTACAGCAGCAAGGCTGATGGGGAGTGAAAATCACTCCAATCACCCTCAAGACATAGAGAAAGGTGTTTTGCTTGAGGTAACGATGGAGATAAGGCGTGTAATTCTACCATGGGGGGCTACTGCACACTTAGGATACCTGAGCAATGTGAAACCAGCTCAAGCATGGCATTAATATCTTGTAGAGGAGTACTGAACAGTGGAATTTCTACTTCGCCTCTTGGTGCACTGGCCCAGTTGTGCATTTTTTTCCGTTATTGGATGCTAATGATGAGTTAAGTAGGTCTTCCACCTTTGGCAAGAGTACTACTTGGTAGAGGTCAACTGGGATATACCATGACATAGAGTGGCGTCAGTGGACACGCACCGAGTACTAATCTGGCAATTTGAGGCCAGTATTTCTGACCTTGTCAGTTGTTGTAAACCAGGCTGAAGATATGTCCATGTTTGGTAAGAATATTTGTCAGGATATGTCAACCGTGGTGTGGTTTGAGGGAAAGGTGCCTTGGTTGATACCTGCTGAGCATGAGGCTTCTCCTTATCTAGTGAAAGGATGCTCAATGCTGGCCTCATTGGTAGATGCCAACTGGGCCAGTCTTTTCCCTTTAGAAATTGAATATTTGGTAGATTGTGACCGACCCGGCCAGTTCATTCAAGCCCTTCCACCTTCGGTAAGAGCCTGTCTCAGTAATGCTCAACCAATGGATGTGAGGAGAAGTCACTGCCTCACTCAACACATACCGAGAGCAAAATTCCTCCCGATTTGGTAGAGATCTGGGTTTCCATGCCGTTGGTTTTTATTAACCAGGCTTGCGTCTTCTGGATCTCCTTGGTGTATAGTGACCAAGAACGTCGACAGTCCATGACCACAAGGGGCAAAAAGGTTCTCGATTTGGTAAAGGTCAGCATTTCCACTCTGTCAGTGTATATCAATTGGGCCTTATCTTCTGATTCAACGCTCGGTGGATAGCGACTGACTGGACCAGTTCAGCAGAAATGTTCTGCTTTTGGTATGGGCATGTCCCAGTACAGCTCAACTGACAGACGCTGTGAGGAACCATTGCCTCGGTCTGTGCACCCCGAGGGCGAAATCTGTCTCAATTTGGTAAAGGTCAGTGTTTTCGCTCTGTCGGTATGTATCAACTGAGCCCATATATCTTCTGTTTCAATCCTCAGTAGATAGTGACTGACTGGGCCACTGCAACAGAGACCTACTTCTTTTGGTATATTGTGTCCCAGTACAACACACCCGAGAGAAGCCATAAGGAACCTCTGTCTCAGTTGATAGCCACTGAGAGCAGATTTGCTCTTATTGTGGCATAGGTCAGTGTTCCCACCCCTTTGAGGATGTCAACCACACTTATATATTCTGTGCTCGTCCACTGTAGCCACTGGCTGACTGGGCAGAGTCAGTCAAAGCCCTCCTCTGGTGGAAACCTGGCTCTTTGGTTGGTATATGCTGGCTGGATGATATCCTCCTTTTTCTGTAAGACCATGTGTCAGTATAGGTCAACTGGCACATGTGATCATGGAGCGTGGCCTCGGTTGACGCATATCAAGTACGAATTTGGCAATGGCTGGTATCTGGGACCTCATGAGCTGTTGATGTCAACTGGGCTGACGACACCTTCTATCTTCAGCAGGACAAGGCATCGGGTTAGGTCGACCGACACGTGGACTGGGAGAGAGACACTTTGGTTGCCACCCACCGGGACCACATCTTCTCCTGATATGGTAATGCTCAGCAGTTCTGGCCTCGCTGGTAGATACCAACTGGGCTAATGTTTTCTTTTTGAATGCCTGGTGGATAGCAACCAACTGGGCCAAGCAAATTGGTGCCTTCTGCCTTCGGTAAGAGTCCGTCTTGGTAAGGCTCAGCTGACAGGTTTCTTGGACAACCACCTCCTTGGTTGATAACTGCCAAGAGTGAGGTGCCTCCTAAATCAATTAAAGGCCTTGGTGATATGCCAGCAGGAGGATTCTTCCTCTTGTATTGCAACCCAAAGTCGCTATGTCCTTCTCTTAGTGCAGACTAGTATACATGCCAATTGAAGAACCCACAATATCAATTCAGGCCATGAGACTACCCATGGTTATACCACTTTCCCTCTTGTACAATGGCTACTAATTTGTCAGCTAGGACCTGCCCGACTTGGTAGGCATGTATGTCAGTATATCTCAACCGACCTTGCCAGTTCTCCATACGATGGTCGGTTGCTTGTCACTGACTGGTCAAATTATCCAGAAGCTTCCTAATTCAGTAGGAGGATGGTCAATCCGACCATAGCTTTCCTTTGTGGGCAATAAATGTTCTGACCAGGGCCCTCAGTGTAATTGGACCGACGATGGTCAATAATATATAGCACTTTGGTTGATAACAACCGGGAAGCAGATCCCCCTGATTCAGAAGGTGACCATGTCAATATTCTTACACCATGATTCAATTTGATTCTGGGATTACTCAGTTGCTACAAACTGAGGATGTACATTGGTATCTCTCAACCAACCTCATTGAATCTCTGTGCATTGGTCGGTTGTTTGACACCAACTGGGTCAATATATATATATATGGATTTCCAGAGTTGGCAGGTATGGATATCAGAATATGTCGACTGACCTTAGCCACTGGGACGTCAGTATCACTCCACTGAGTTGACACTCATTACTTAGGTTGCTTGGTTGCTACAAATTGGCATGTGCTCAAGCATTAGCCTAATTCTGCAGATTTTTTAGGAAAACTCCTTCACTCTCAGTATCCTCAGCAAGACTACCAGATCGGAAACAAATCAGCGTCACCACTCCACTAATATATTCATGCCTCTTGTTGTGACTTATACACTGCGCAGCAACACAATTTGGAAACAGTCGCTGGTCCACGTTGGTGGAGCACAACTGGCTTGGCAGTCGCGGAAGGACTCAGCTGATATCTATTGAGAACTAGGTCATACCAATTTGGATTGATGTGTATCGGTAAACACAAAGCGGGATGGCTCAAAATGTCTCGAACCCTCAAATGATCTCATCAGGCTGGAACTCTGCTCACATTTGGTAGGTCGAGCGAGGGAAACCGACCCTCGATTTAAGATCATTCCTCTAAATAAGGATGTCAGGAGCTCCCAACCGACCCCTTGCTCTTTTCTCAGGCCATCTAGTTCATATAAACCACCTGCTTGGTTGCCTCATTTAGAACATTGGTAAGGGAAAACTGATGCTTGATTAAGGATGATTCATCTAATTATGGATGTTAGTAGCTCCCAACCAGCCCCTTCCTTTTTGCTCAGGTCACCCAGTTCATATAAACCACGCCCTTGGTTCCCTTATTCAGTCTGTGCTTTGCATGTAGTACTGTGCTCCCATGAGATACATATATAGGTTGTTCATATATAGGTTAAGACCGATTGCAAGGCTCTCTCCAGCATTGTCTGACTGGATAGCAGGGTACGATGGAGAGTGAAGGACCGTATCAAATTATCTCTGGAGACGCCCGTTTTGTCTGACCATACAATATCAACTACACAGCTGGCACCCTGTGTTCATGTCTGAATATACTCTGTATGGAAGCCGGTAGTGAGGACATCAGAGAAAACCTTGAAGTACGATAATGTGTTACAAAAGCTGTCAGACGTTATCAGATCAATATCTGACTTGTCATTTACTGAAATCTGCTAATGGACCCCACAACCGTTTATATCCGCATGTCTCTTACATATTTGGTGCTGTACAGCTACCATGCTGACAGAAATGTGACATTGCTACCATTAAGCCTTCGCTACATCACACAATCCCATACGTATTGCTCATTATCACCTATTTAAAAGCCTGAGTATAGGTGGTAGATACAATTCATATTGAGAGGGACTAACACTCTGTAATCACTATGATCAGTGAAGGTGTACAATCACCTGTTCACGCACGTATTAGCAGTCGACACAAGAGACATCTCGCCTCATGATTTGACCCAAGTTTGTGTGCATTTCGTGAGGTCACATCCACCCGATGATCATTCAAATCTCGTACCATCGTCGTGGAGTGTTATAACCTAATCTAACATACTATTTGTCAGGTCTGCGTTCATCACTGCTTCGGATCGTGGTTGAATGTGGCGAAGAAATGCCATTGTTGTGGACTATTACAACGAGATCTAACATGCTATCCGCTAGGTCTGTGTTCGTCATTACTTAGCACTGTGCTTAGTTGTCGCAGAGGGATGCCATTCGCACATATTCTCGTGGTGATACACCATAAGCTCACAAAAAATGGTGCCATTAAACAATTCATTTCCAGAAATATGGTAGTAGCCTACAGTACAATAACCTACAATTGATAAATACATATTTAATGCACGTAAACGGTTATCTACAAGGTGGTCTGCATGCTGTCGCCACTAGAGCACTGCGAAGCCAATCTCTTCGAAGAAGCACGAGTATCCCCTGTAGCCACGCGACCTGGGAAAACCGACCTAAGTCTGTAGTTAATGCCAGAGTTGTCGTTGAATTACGTGGGTTGGCGTACCGGTTCCAAAATTGAAGCAGAGCTTTCACGCGCTGTCGTGAGCTGTTATCCCGAGGATCCTCAAAATAATCAACTATGAACTCGTAGAAAGCACGGAAATCAAATCCATTGTGGCACTCTGTCCACTGAACGGCGTCCGTAAGGTTGAAGACAAGCTACATCAACTAGTCAGATAGGGTATAAACGTAGACTCAATGACATACAATGACAGCTGTATATGCGATAGAACGACCGGTGACTTTACCATTCATCTTGAGAATTGATGCAACATTGGCACGGGTCGGCCTTCACTGTTTGGTCTTCCTTCGTCGGGCTGATGACTCAGCCTCAGGACAGGGTTCGTTCTCCAGCTCGTCCTGAGAACCTGCAACGAAAATAGAACGAAATGCCTAGAAACGGGAAATGTGGCTGATGAGCTCTCTTCTCGCATATCATAAGGAGACCAACCCACCTTACGCAACAGAATATTGCGAAGAAATCCATGCTGAAGGTCTTCAGGATTCCCAGTATCGTTCTGGTATAGACACCTGAGAAAGAAGCTGTCGTTGATATTGGAGGCTGATGTCCCATTGCGTATGGCTGCTCTGATGCTGGTAAGGGAGAGCATGCGCTTCAATGAATAAATTGATCATCTCAAAATACTAGCATCTTACTCCAGATCATCCCAGTTAAAATCGATGGGGCACAGCAACTTGCCACACACATCATGCTGCAGACCACGATTGACACGGTCCTCGGGATCGAGGGGATCAGATCCGCATCGTTTATTAAGCCAGGAGGCAAGATTTGCTCTAATTCGTGAAATGTCATCACTTCGTGCTGAGTTCGCACCATCTTGAAGCTTCGAAGGTTTGAGTCTCATTATTTGACAAGTCGCTGTATAACACTCACTTTAGATGCATAGGTTGTGAGGGCTGAAAGATCGGGGTTCTGGAGGATTGTGGTGAACTGAGGAACAAGATTCAAAAGTAAAGTAAATGCGGTGAAGAGGCGATCACGTCTAGGTAGTAGAGTGTAAGTACGCTGACTATCTAGCACTCGATCCGCTGATGTTGATTAC
>JANIEX010001253.1:0-11214 GCA_027627405.1 Leucocoprinus birnbaumii | reverse complement strand
CCCCGTTGCCAAGAAGCCGCCGCCACCCGCAGCAGGTGGGAAGTCTAAGCCTCCACCTCCACCTCCTGTTAGCGGCCTTGATACTTTCAAGTACAAACACACTCCAGAAGATGCGGAAAGCCTTGCGGCGGAAGTGATACCAGCTAATATTGCCACGGATTTTGTTGACTCGAATTGGAAAACCCGCTTAGCCGCGTTGGAAGAAATGGCTTCATGGGTTGAGCGTGAGGTAGAAACTCTAGACGCTGAAGTTGTTGTGAGGTTTATAGCGAAGAAAGGATGGGCAGAGAAAAATTTCCAGGTTCGTGCTTACCTTGCCACAAGTGGCTCGCGCAATTTGTTGATATACCTACCAGGTGTCGGCAAAAATTTATGGAATCCTCACGACCTTGGCACACCAGAATCCACTATTCGGGCGATCCTGTTGCGCTCTCTGTATACCCCACCTGACGGAGAAGCTCGGTGATATGAAGCTGAAAATCCCTGCTGGGGATACCCTCGTTGCTTTTGCTGAAAAGACGTCACTACAATTCGTTCTTAATCAAGGTATGTGGGCTTGGAATGTCATAGTCCTAGCTCGTGATTCTCATGTATATGATTAGCTTATGAACCATTGGGAAAGACAAAAGCACCCAAAGTACTTGCGGACGCAGTCACATGGATTGACACAGTTGTACAGGAATTTGGAATCGCAGGATTGACTCTCAGGAGTCTTATTGATTTTTTAAAGGCTGCGCTCGGTAATGCGAACGCCCAAGTACGCACTAGCGCCACAAAAGCCCTTGTCACCGTGAAGCTGTTCGCCGGACCTGGTCAGTAGTGTCCATATACCTTATAGTCAGGAAGCTGACGACACATTTAGTTCTTAAGGATCTGATTCAGGACTTGAATCCTCAGTTGCTCAATACCATCACTGCTGAATTCGATAAAGTTGAGGGAAAACCCGCTCCAGAGCCTACTCGCAGTTCAGCAGATCTCGCAAATTTGGCGGTTACTTCGAACGGTGCAGCCAAATCAGTAGGTGGTGCAGACCCTCTGGATGATCTATTCCCCCGCGTGGAGATCGATGGACTTCTAAAGGGTACTACGATTTTGGCTGACGCAAAAAGTGATGCATGGAAAACAAAGAAAGAGGCACTCGAAGGTTTGCAAGCGATTCTTGACCAGGGAAGCAACAAAAGGTTGAAACCGAGCATGGGTAAGTGCTTGGCCGCTGAGAATATTGTTGATTTCTGAAGGCACTATTTGACCACAGGCGAGATTGGGCAGGTGCTTAAGGCCAGGGTTGTCGATACCAACAAAGCTGTCCAATCCTTGGCACTCGATATAGTTTGTCGCATTGCAACAGGAATGGGCAAGCCATTTGAAAAGCATGCCAGACTCTTTGTTGCCCCCGTCGCAACCGTCCTGTCCGATCAAAAGGCCCCCGTTCGTGCTGCAGCTACGCAAGCGCTGACAGCAATTGCGATATCTTGTGGCTTGGAGCCCATGGTAGCTGGTATCACGACTGGCTTGGAGACACAAAATCCTCTTCAGAAGGGTACTTTGATGAACTGGATTGTTGACTGGTTCAAGGAGAACGAACCGTCTTCTTCTCTTGACATCACGAGCTGGGCACCGTCCACGATATCCAGCCTTGACGATCGTAGCGGTGACGTCCGCAAGGCTGCTCAAGCGCTTCTTCCTACACTTGTTAAATGTGCAGGATTTGACTATATTATGCAGCAAACCAACTCCCTCAAACCTGCATCTCGGGCATCTGCTGTTCCTCTTATCCAAGCCGCAAGGCCTGCCGGTCAAGAATCTGCCTCATCAGCCCCTCCCTCTCTTAAACCAGCTGTCAAACCGTCGTCAGTGGCCAAGAAACCTATCACCCCACCTCCAGAACCCGTTTCTGCACCCGCGGCTGCGACCAAGGCAGCCAATAAGCTCGGGGGAGTCCGGAGAAAGCTTCCCACTACTAGTGGCTCTAGGCCGGAATCACGAACAGATACCGTGCCGGAGGCTAAGCCTGTCCTCGGTTTGAAGCGGCCAGGTGCACCCCTAGCGGCTTCTCAGCACCTTACACCAGCGCCAGGAGTTCCTTTTGTTAGCATGAATACCAATGCAAAGCAAGCAAGACTGGCCAAAGATGGCACACGTTGGATCAACGAAGGTGGTCCCCTGCGAAAGGACCTTTTAGAACTTCTCCAAGCACAGATGGAGCCACATGCTTCCAAAGATTTGATTGCTCGTCTATTCAGCCATGACCATAACGCAATCAATGACTTCATCGCAGGCCAGTCGATGATCATTGAATTCTACTCAAACGCTTGCGGAGTAGAGAGCGCGGAAGCTGTTGGGTTGGCGAACGTTGATCTGCCTCTGAAATATGTCTCTGTTAGAATCCACGAGTCACAGTCCAATCTTGTATCCAAGTGTCTGGATGTGATCGATGCTATCTTGGAGTTCATGCGAAATGTCAGCCACCAGATGACGGATGGTGAAGCGTTGTGCTTTGTGCCGACTCTCGTCTACAAGGTGAGCATCAGGAAGTGACCGAAAGACGCATACTAAATGATACTATTTTTTCCAGCTTGGTGATGCGCGAGAGCCCGTGCGAGCTCGGGTTCAGCGGATCTTCCAGACTCTCACCAAGGTCTATCCGTACAGTCGCATCTTCCAGATTCTCCTGGACCAGGGGATCAGAGCCAAAGTGGCCAAAACTCGACAGGGAACGCTCGACGAATTAGCAAACATCCTCAAGAAATCTGGCATGAGTGCCTGTGAGCCATCAAAGGCTTTCCCACTCATAGCATCCACTCTATCCGACAAGGACCCACAGGTTCGCAAATCGACTTTGAATGTTCTGAGGCATGTCACTTTCATTTTGCCCTTGCTCTATGTGACTGACTGTGTTCTCCAGCGAAGCGTATACGCTTGTTGGGGAGAAGGTGTGGTCGTTGGTTGGAACGCTCACTCCAAAAGACAAAACTCAGCTTGAAGAGCGACTACGCCGTATACCAGGCCCTAGTTCTCACGCGAAGGCTGAAACATCGATTGCAAACCCGGCCGTCAGCCGTCTGACTGGTGGGCTGCCACGACCAGTCAGTCCCTCAGTAGCAGGTATCTCGCGTCTAGCTCGTCCTACTTCTCCAGCGATTAGGTCTGGATCGCCTACCCCTTCTGCAACCTCGCGAGCCGATTCTCCTACTCGTGTCTCCCGCCCAGCTGCTTCCTCCCCTGTTCCAACTTCACCGTCGGGACGAGGTCGAGGGAAGAGTTTGTTACCATCATCTCGACTTGCCCGACCTAAGAGTAATTTACCCTCAATTTCGACGACCACTTCCCGAGAACCAGTCTATCAGGACCCACCTGAACCCTCCCCGAGCGCTATGCATGAAGAAGTTTTTGAGTCTCGACGACGTGGACAGCTGGAACCACAAACACCACTGGATGGGGCAGAGGACATAACACTCATAATTTCAACTATTCTAAGTAGCGACCCGTCGAGAAGTGTTGATGCTTTGAAGAAGATCCAGAAGATCCTTGCTCCTGGTCCAGAAGCTGGACCGTCCAATCTTCAATACCGTGAGCTAGCAGATCACACGGAAGGTCTCATTGAGTCAATTACCCTTCAAATGGCGCATGTCTTTGAGCGGCCAGAGGAGCTGGTGGCTGACGAGAACTTCCGGCTTGCAAAACACCTTATCCAGACGCTCAACAATTTCTGCGATCACGGCATCCTCGCAGAATCCTTGACAGTGGACATCCTCACGTCTCTTCTTGAGGAGCTTACTCTTCGTTTATTGGAGACAGATGATAGCTCTGTCAAGAAGATCAAAGACTTGTCGCGATTCATCAACATGATCATACTTCGACTATTCGCCACAGGTCGTCGGATGTCAATCTTCAGGTTTATAACACTCTATGATCCAATAATTCCACACTCACAGTTTGAGATAGGGCACTTTTTGCTTTACTGCTTCAAATTGTGAAACCTTTCCCTGCCAACACCACCCTCCCGGAGTCCAAAGAAGCTAAGGTGGCCGAACTCGTTCTCAAATGTGTCTGGAAATTGGCACGAAATATACCGCAAGACCTTGCCGATGGGCATCTCGATCCCGTTGAACTGTTCCCTTCCATTGAACACTTCTTACAGTCTGTACCCCCTAACGAGTGGCGGGCTCGGGCAACCAATAAAGTTCCCTGTGGAGATATGCCACTCAGAACAATCAAAGTAATCATTCAGCATGTTGTTGGTGGGTGCTCAAAGTTGTTACCTGCTTGCTATTGTTCACTCGTGTTTTGTAGGACATTACGGAGACGACGTTTATGATCTTCTATCGGCATCCTTTGACGACCCATCCGCAACCATAGTTTATCCTTATGTCTACCGCATTCTGAACTCGAATTCTTCGCGCAACCCGGATTCGGGCAATCGTAGAAGTGGACTTAGCTCGGAAACTCAAGCGAGGTCCCTGTCCCCAGTTTCCTCCCGGCCCATCTCTCCTCAAGAATCTGTCTCCAGTCGCCAGCGCACTAGCCATCAGACAAGTCCAAGCTCATCGTCTGTATTCTCTCCGGCAGCTGAGGAGCCTGATCCGGATGCACAACTTCTTACGATTATCGGTCACATATCGAGTGAGACCACTGGGGCCTTGCATAAAGAAGGCATCACCGAACTTCATCACTTCCTAAAAGCTTACCCACACAAGAAACCCCGCGTCGACAAGATGTTAGAATCGACTGGCGCAGCTTTCCGGAAGTATATCAATCGCGCTCTTGCAAGCAGAGCAGCAGAAGATCAAGAAAGGGAAGTCGCAGTCGCAGACACGTTGTCAAGTCAGTAACTCTTAACTCCCTCGCAAAATTTGACCTGACTTTCATCCAGAGCTCGAGTCAAATCGCAGGGAACCTCCTTCTATGTCCATTACCGAGACCTCGCCACGCCGTACAAGTATATCATCTAGCAACAACGATCAGCAAGAAAAGCTGTCAAGGCTTCATGACATCTTTCAGTACCGTTCCAGTACCTTGAGTAATGGATCCTCCCAGGGTCGGACAACACCCACAACTCAGCGAACGTCCTTAGAGCCATGATGTTGAGGGACCGACCTCGTTCGTCTGTATGATTACATACTCTGCTTTGATTCTGTTGTCTGTCCTTCACGCTTATTCTACGTCTATGATCTTAGTAAATACGCATTTTCTTCTCATGGTCACTGACACAATTCTTATGGTAGTGCTAACGTGGTCAGATTCGAGGACTTTTTGTTACTTTTTTGTGGGACTTTATACCTATGCAAAGTAATTTCATGGTCGCTGTCGCACAGGTTGGATCAATAAGGAAGAACCGGTGATTTCTGGTCACTTGAATAATTACCGTGATGATTTCGGGGGTGTTTGTGCTTGTTGGGGGGCGCGCCGCTGGTGAGGCGCAACATCATCGTTTGCGTCAATAGACCCTCATCAGACACAGTAACCTCACGGCCTTCTCTAGCATCCTTATTTTCTTGAGACTTGGTTCCCTTTGTCCTTCCTTCATCTTGCCATGGCTTCTACTGTCAAACGGTCACAGCCAAAGCAATCCCTCAAATATGATGCCGTCATGCTGTTTTGGAGAACTGTTACTCAAATCTTCTTTCGAGAGATACGACCCCGAGGTGCTTTCAATATCCCTAGAGATGGGCCTGTGATCTTTGTCGGAGCTCCTCACAATAACCAGGTATACCAAGTATTCAAATCCACGCCGACTTCGCTTAACCTCTTCGTAGTTCCTTGATCCACTGCTCTTGTCCCTCGAAGTTTACCGCGAAACCCATAGACAAGTTCAGTTCTTGACTGCGGCGAAAAGTATGGAGAGGCAATGGGTCGGCTTTTTTGCTCGTCTAATGGATAGCAGTAAGCTCTGTGATATTTTGTATCTTCCGATAACTCACATTTAGTTCAGTTCCCGTCGCTCGTGCTGCTGACTATGCCAAACCCGCTACTGGCCGCATATGGCTGTCGCCGGATGACCCTTGCCTTGTTCTGGGAGAGGGGACTCAGTTTACAAAGGAGCTCTCTCCGAAAATGCAGATCATGCTTCCCAAATCAGCCAATTCCGCTGTGGCTGAAGTGAGCGAGGTTCTCTCAGATACCGAACTCAAAATTAAGCGCGAGTTCGGTGGAGACAGTGGAAAGGGGACTGCAAAAATCAGGGAGCTGGTCACAGAACTTCGTCAAGAAGGGGTCCCTGGCCTAGAGTTTAAAAAGATGCCTTTTGTGGACCAACAGAGTATGTACAGACACGTTTATGAATGCCTGAACGAAGGCGGGAGTATGGGCATCTTCCCCGAAGGTACTCTCGGCTCACACCTCCTTGTGTTTGTTCTCGCTAAAGCGTCTTTTAGGCGGCAGCCATGATCGAACAGACCTCTTGCCTCTCAAGGCTGGAGTTTCTGTCATGGCTCTCGGTGCGATGGCCAATGACCCCAATTTAAAAGTCAAGATTGTCCCTGTAGGACTGTCTTATTTCCATGCCCATCGATTCCGCTCCCGCGCCGTTGTCGAATTCGGAACTGCACTCGATGTGCCCCCGGAATACGTGGAAATGTTCAAAGAAGGAGGAACGGCAAAGCGTGAAGCCGTGTCCAAATTCTTGAACCTCATCTACGATGGACTGAAGACAGTCACGATTCGCGCACCTGATTATGACACCCTCATGGCAAGCATCTCCTCCTTATTGTTCCTATTTCGCGAGCTAATTCAGGTGACTTAGCTGATTCAAGCCGTCCGCCGTTTATATAAGACCCCTAGCCAACACCTTACCCTTGGACAAGTGGTTGAACTTAACCGCCGTTTACTTGAAGGCTATGTTCACTTCAAGGATGAGCCGCGAGTTCAGAAACTTCGAGCTGATGTTCTGAAGTATAACCGTCTTTTGAGGGACCTCGGTCTTCGTGACCACCAGGTATGT
Source organism: Leucocoprinus birnbaumii (assembly GCA_027627405.1). Classification (NCBI taxonomy): domain Eukaryota; kingdom Fungi; phylum Basidiomycota; class Agaricomycetes; order Agaricales; family Agaricaceae; genus Leucocoprinus; species Leucocoprinus birnbaumii. Next base: position 4,274 of record JANIEX010001253.1, on the reverse strand, counting down.
GAACTTTAGTGGCGATTGGAGTGCTATATCGAATCAAAGCTTCTAGGTTCCACGCGCGAAGAAAGCAAGTTGGAAGACTCTCGGCCTCCTGACTTATCGAATGATACTTCTCACTATCTGGGCGCTTCTTGCCCTTCCTGGCACAATTCTGAATGCACCTATGTTTATCACCGCCTCAATCCTCTCGAGGAAAAAAGCCAAAGGTGGGTTGATTCTGATTGTCATGTAACAAGTCATTTATGGGCTTTCTAGAGGCCCTCGCTGCCTCTGTAGTTAAAATCGCTGGTCGTGACGTGTTAGCGAGTTGGAAGGTGTTGATTGCCTTGGGCGTTAGCCCCTGTTTTCGTATACCTTCTATGCAATCGTCGCCACCATCATAGTTGTCAGGGCCAAACTAGCAATCCAGTGGCGGATCGCAACTCCATTACTCACCATCATTTCCCTGCCTTTTATGAATTACGCTGCGCTTAAATTTGGCGAAGCGGGAATGGACGTACTCAAGTAGGCATCATAACATTGCTCTGGAACTGTCTTGACAAGAGAACTGATGATCTCGAAGGTCCTTACCACCCCTCGTTATCGCTCTCATTCCCGGACAACAGCGATATCTGAACAGGGCTAAACAACAGCGGGTTCAGCTCGCGAATGAGGTCGCCGACCTTATCAATGAATTTGGACCAAAACTTTATGATGATTTCAACCAGGTAAGACTACATGTGTTGTCTTCGCTTTCTAGAGCTTGATTTTTGTTTGAAGTCTCGAATCCTTGTACCTTCGGCAAGTGTGCCTCCCTCCACTGGAACACCTGGACTGTGGCGCAGGAAGAGTGGAACAGGCGCTGTTGATGCTCAGGGTCTTGGTCTCATTCATCCCATGACTTGGATTGATGAGCGATTGTTTGGTTGGAGTCGAAGTGCTAAACGCGGAACATCTGCTTGGTCGGGTTTCTCTGGTGACGAGGCCAGCCGTATTGGTACACCTGACGAGACAGATGAGGAGGATACCGGAGACTATGATAACGTTGTCGGGATCGTTACATCCAGCGAAGACGTTAATGCGAAGCTCAAAAGCCGCCAGAGCTCCTACGCCGATCTGCAGCGACTTAGACACACACACGCGCCCTCGAATGCTGCAGGAAAAGAACTATTGGCGAGTGCTCTCGATACGTCTTCGCAGGATATTGACGGTTTACATCCCACCGACAGTCATAGGAAACGGAGAGCAAGCCTGTCGGGTAATGTTTCGGTTGGAAGAATTGCTGCTCTCGACCGCCGTGAAGATTTTGATCACGCGACTCAGGACCTGAATTCCGAGGTCTCTTCTCATCTCAAAGGTGTAAACTAATTACATACCTCCCATGAACCGGATTTTTTCCTTGCACCTCCATTCTTCTGCTTATACTGGGACTTTTGTTATTGCAGACTGTAGTAATCCAGAGGGACGTGTATACTCCTGAAAAATATATATACCTAGAGATCGCTTCTGCTGCCTGCTGTCAAAATTTCCACCCCTGTCTCTGTTATTCTACAAGCATAATTAGAAGGAATATGAAAAACGAGCGATCTTGTAAACTTACAAGAGAGTATCTTCAAACTGAGCGCTACGTTTACCATCCACCGTTGTGGCGGTCCAGTTATCAGGCCAGTGCACGTCGCCCCAATTATGTCCAAGGTTGATCATCTGATTGGAGAAAAATGCTGTTAGGCAAAGTCAAAAAAGCTTCATGGGATGATCACGAACAGGTTCAATTGTGAAGCACTGCATCCTGGTTAGCCGTGTTCACAAAGGTCTAGCATAAAAGCTCACCATTCCAGGTTTCATTGTGCCAACAGCTTTGTTTTTCGCATAATGTGGGATATTGGGGGCGCAATGGAAGAGATCGTTGATGCCATGACCGGTGTAAGTCCGAACAACGGCACAGGCATTCGATCGTGCGATAGGTTCACTACAGGCAAGTCAGCATGAAGCTCTCAAAGTAATGACTGTTACAGAAATCTAGTCTTACATCACCTTCCCAATATCCCGGAATAATGCACCAGGCTTGCAAATATCAATGGCAGCATCAAGCGCCTCTCGAGTGGTGCGTATGAGCTTTTTCGAGTCCTCGTCAATTTCGCCAACAGCATAAGTTTCGTTGAGGTCTCCATGGAAGCCTAAGGGGCAAGATTCATGCTGGGATAAAAGTTTGAGCCCCAATAATTAATCACTTACCATCGTAATAAAGCGTTACATCTGAAAGGATACCTGCGTGAGGCGTTGCAAGGAGTTCAAAAATTTCAGCGCTTACCGATGTTGATGATATCGCCCTCCTGTAATTTTCTCTTGTCGGGAATGCCATGACAGATGGCCTCATTAACTGAACTAGATGAATACGATGTTGGCTAAATCAGCTACCTGATTCCTATGCAATGAGGCGTGAAATGAGGAGCGTACGTGCAAACCGACTTGGGAAAATTGCGATAATTTAGTGGCGAAGGATATGCATTCCGTTCGATGGTGGCTTTGTGGACAATTTCATCGATCTCATCGGTGGTGATTCCAGGCCGAACCGCCGCTGCCGCAATATCGAGAACTTCTCTTGCGAGCTGCGGTATACATCACAATCAATCAAAGCCAGCGACGAGGAGGTGCGCCTTTAACTTACCTTACAGACCTTACGCATTTTACCTTGTTCTTCTGGGCTCAAAATGCGCGGCGTTTGGCCTATCCTGCGCATTTCCGACTTGGGAATGCCTAGGGCGATTGAGAAAGATACTTTCCACGCGCATATAATCAGCCTACCGTCTTCCGCATAATCAGGCCGAGGGATATGGGCAGGAACTTCGCGGGTTGCAGATAAGGGATACAGCGGCCTTAACGTCCCCGTGTAGTTGAAGGTACCCCAAGGAATGTAAGTATCCTCTGTCGAGGTAATGAGCGAGTTGTTGCCTCCATGTGAAAAGATTCGCTCGCACTCGATTGCGTGGGTAATGCGCCTGGTTTGACCAGCTCATGGATAATCTTGTGTTTTTTCTACCGCGACAATCGGGATGTATTTGAATGTGTATACAGCGTCCGAAAGTGTGTTCTCTCACCCCTGTTCACAAAGGTCAGCGATGACACTCACAGTTGAAAGATGGATACTCACAAGCACCCTTAAAACACTCTTGGCCACAAAAAAACGATCCTTTGATCCCAAGCCTAATTCAAGTTCGTGTAAGCATGTTTTGCGGTCACCAGGGGCAAGAGCTCGGGACAACTTATTGCACGTCGGGCACTCTAATCGTGAAGGCGGGTTTCCATTGGGACAAGAGTCGCTTTGACAAGCAACGGCCGTGGACATCTGAGCAAAAGAAGCTGTGGTTAGAATGGCCTTGAAATTGATCGGGGATTGTTACAGTAACCAAGTCGGAATCGGTTACGTAAGGTAATATGTTTTTTATGAGCACGTCAAGTGTCTACCTACATCCAGGAGGCTACATATAGCTATATTATGAGGCTATAATTTTGAAGGAAGAATATATATGTGCGTATTAGTCTATGTTTGTTAGTGCAGAGTGAAATGCAAGGAGTCAATGCCAAAAGATGTGGAATGCGGCACAATTAGTCGAAAGTATTAGGGATTAAAGTCATGCGAAGTTGGGAAAGCAAATGCAAGGTCGAAAGTGTTTTGAGAATAAGATTAAGTGATTGCAAGACAAAGACTGCATGTCGAAAACAAGAAGCAAAAAGAAACAGGCCACAATGTTGCTGGTGAAAAAAGTATCGGGGTCAATGATGGTTACTTGGGAAAGACGTCGAGTTTGAACGCCACATTGGTATCGCTGCACGCCTTTCGTAGTGTCTTGAAGTGCGCTTGGCCAAAGATTTCGACAAGCGCTGCTTCATTTTCATTGATCCAAGACGCTGGTGGGAGTCCCCGCGTTGTGCGGTAACGGCCGTCTGGCAGGCGCTCCTCGAAGGCGAGCGTGACGAGGCCAGTGAGGAGACACTGAATTAGATTCAAAATGTCACTGATGGGAGGGCAGATCTTCCGCATAGACTCGAATATATCGCTATGGAAAACCATTTGCCACTGCACACGTCGCTCAGGAGAGAAAAAGGAGCTGGCGTGAATGGGGAGCTGGAGCTTCATCTTTGGGCCTGCAGGAAGGCCGACAGAAGAACGCCAGATGGAAGTGGACTCGAGAGAAATCAAGAGTCGAGGGTCATCTGTGGGGACTTCGACCCAGCCATGCTCCCGAATAAGCCGGGTTTTGAGTTGTTGCAGCCAACGATGAGAACGAGCATAGGTG
>JANIEX010001252.1:0-11217 GCA_027627405.1 Leucocoprinus birnbaumii | reverse complement strand
GGTGGTTTTTCTGGAGGTGGTGGAGGAAATCGTTCCGGTGGCCAGCCTGGTTCACTCAGAGGCCACGGTTCTCAGAGAAATTTCGGCAGCAAGGATTTCCACAACCGACGCGGCGGCTCGTTCAACTCTGGCGGCAGCTATCAAAACAATTTCCGGAACCGGAACCAACACGCAAATCGCTCTGCAAGGCANGAAGGTGCTGCCGCAAACTCTAAAGAAGGTCCCACTACCGCTACCGCTGGTAGCATCGGTAAGGAAAACCGACGGACACTGACAGATTTCAAGATCGTTGGCCTCAAAATACCTGAAATCTCTTGGACTTGGGGCGTACAGCCCGGTATCAAAAAAGAAGATATGTCTACTGCCATCAAAGAGGAACCTCTTGAAGACAAAAAACCTCTTGCGACTGGAGATGATATCAAGCCCAGTACGGAGGCTTTAATCTCTACTCTACCTGTAGAAGCTGAAACTGCGACCGATGACAAAGCTCTGGCCAAATCTGAATCTCAACCGCAAGGATCTATTCCGGGACTTCCCTCTACTTCGGTGGATAGCCATCAGAGCTCTCCTCCCCCTTCGAGGATGCGAATATACTTTCATACACCAGTCACTCCTGATGACTCACGCCCGATCCCTCATTCTTCGAACTACTATGGGGAGCCCTCAGTTTCGTCCCCCTCGGATGTCAGGAAAGGAAAGCGCAAGAAGCTTGAGGATGATGATGGAGATATCGAGGAAGGTCGTGCGGCACCGCCGCCCCCTCCCCAGATGGGCAGTAATGGTTTTGGCGCTGGCAACAGCATAAGTGCTGCTTCCACAGCCGATAATGATCGGTCGAGTGTACCAGCAAGTGTCGCGCCTAGCGAGGATTGGCTAATGGCTGCTATCGTGGAAGGTGAGGAAGAAGCTGAAGCGGAAGGTGTTCTTCGGCCTTCTCCTCACGATGGCGAGGACAATGCCAATGAGGACGAAGAGCAAATGGATGTACATGATGAACTCTTGCATGGCAAAGACAATCATGACGGGGACGAGGATGGTGATGTGGATGGAAAGGTTGATGGTGAGCATTATTCATGTTCTCCTCAATCGTTGAGATTAGTGGATCGTGCTTTCAAACTCCATGCCCTGGCAGCTGTCACGCCTCGTCAGGCTGATGGGGTTGTCTCACCGCACGAGACTGACTTGATTTCTTTTTTCTTCTCTTTTCAAGGGCATGCTCACCACGGCCATGATGGAAATTCTGCACCAAGTGCAGCTGATGGAAATTCCGTACAGAACGAGTCCATCGCTTGTCCTCCGTCTGATCCTGCGCCTCCTTTGCCGACTTTGGCTTGTGAACAGTCGACCTCTCAGGGCGAGGCAGCTACTGTTGGAGAGACCACGAAGTCAGATGGACCGACTTCTTCTGCTACTGGTGTTAATGGTGGTGGTTCGATTCCTACTGTTCATCAGGCATCTGCATCTTCTGTTTCTCTCTCTGTTCCTACAAATGGCGATATCTCATCGTCGAGTGCTTCTGTGGCCTCTTCGTCGGGGACTACTCCCGCTATTGCTGCGGCTACGGCTACTATTGAATCTGCGTCCGTGTTTGATGTTGTATCATCCTCTGATTGTTCAACTCACGCACGAGTTTGTTCTGACAGCAAGCAGTCTAGCGGCAATGCAGCAGCAGCCGCGGAAACTTCTACTACTTCTACTGACCATACTGAACGTAAAATCGATGTCCAGCAGCAGCAGAAACACGCTACCCAGAATGGTGATGGTGTGGAGAGGAAGGGGTCTTCCAAGTCGCTTGAGGCGGCGTCGGTTGAGTCGACATTGTTGGATGTGACGTCGGGCGAGGGAACACAGCAAAGTACACTGATATTGGGGACAGAGAGTCAGTTTATGGGGGAAGAGACGCAGATTGATCATGATTTCGATGAAGATCACGAGTTTGACGAAGTCGAGCATGAGCACGATCATGAGCACGATCATGAACACATTAACACCGACTCGACGCAAATGGAACATCTACCTGAACCACCTGCATCACCGACGATCTTGTCAACGCCGTCGAATTCGGATGCGGGTGGTAATGGGATGAAGGTTGTCGATTCGTCGACTGCTCCTGGTGGTAGTGCGAAGAAGGCTAGGGTGCCTAGTGCGAATAGGATTTCGATTTCGTATGCGGGTGGGAATAGGAGGTTGGTGATTGATGCTGAGGTTGTGCAGAGTATGAAAGTGTTGAGGCAGGCTGGGATTGTTGAGGTTGTGATGGATGTTATGAAGTTCAATGAGAACGAGCTGAAGGGCATTCTCGTAAGTCTTGCCTTTGATCCATCTCGAAACCTGATGACTGACTTGGGTGCAGTTCGAAGTTCTGTCTGATACGACAAAGTCATACACGGCTCTTCCCGCTTTACTCGACTCGTCAAATTCGAGTTCAGATTCGACTCTTCCGCCATTTTGGAAGCTTGTCCTACCGGCTACGGTGACCCTGTATCTGTACTTGGACACCGACAGGCCGCTTTCAGAACCCAAGTGGGCGAAGACGGGTGATGTGCAGGAGTGGTTGAGAAGTATGTTTGGTCGGATGTTTTGGGTAGCTGGAGATGCTGCTGAAGGGTGGGAGAAGAAGATACAAGTTGTTGATCCGGATCCAGTACGTCCATCTTATCCCTCCATTCTGAAAGGCCATTTACTTATGGTTTTTTCTCTAGCCTCCAACGATCTGGACTGTCCTGGACGGTTGGGCAACCAACTCAACTGCAGGCGTTATAGCCGAACGTCAAAAATTCCTCAAAACACACATGACCGAAATCGACAACGTACTCGAAATTCTCCTCCGACTCGTCCGAGGCGAACGCGCAACACCCTTCTCCCAATCCACACCGACACTCTCGGGACCATCCATCGTAGGACCGTTACTCTCAGCCTTAACTCCTGGATCTGCACATGCGAGTCAGCAAACGCATGTTTCGTTGGCTGTTTTGGCGATGTTTAGGATGACTGTTGAGTATGCGCAGAAGGCTGTTGGGGATGAGAAGGGGAAGAAGGAGGCTGAGGAGAGGGTTGGTGAGATTATCAGGTGTTTGCCGTCGCATTTGATTTATAAGAGTTTGGATGGGATTTTCAAGGAGTGGAGGGTTGAGAAGAAGCGGTAGGCTTCTCGGTGCGATGGGGTTGTGTTTCTTCTTTTTTTGTTTCTTGAGTTTTAGAGTCTTTTTTGGTATTGTGTTGGCGTGATCCTGAGATTTGGGAGTGTCTGTGTGTACATATGAGGGTTAGAAAAGTAGATTTATTTTCGCAATGTATTCAAATGTAGCTTCAAGTGTGGAACCTCTCAGCAATGGATGCAGGCAGACTTATCTTGGTACTCGTTCATAACGGACAGCGCTATCGACTGTAGGAGGTTGAGGAAGCAGCGATGGCTAAATTTGCGCATATTAAAAAAATCGCCTTTGCGCTACACTGAGTACTCTCCATCATCTCGACTTCTGGACTAACTCTATCCCCAAGTCCGAGCCTGTCTGTTCTGATGGTATCAATAAATTGCTTTCCTGCCTATAAAGCAACAGGTCTTTCCTAGATCTAGAGGCTGGATATGGAATTCGTAGACCAAGGGTCCACTGTAATCGGAGTGAGGACTTTTTTAGCCTCAAGGTCAAGGACAGTGTCAACGAAACCTATATTAATCCAGAGAGCGCACATTGGTATCTAAAACTGACTACAAATGAAGCTACTTGGACAGGTGCTTCTGAGATCTCGCCGCCATCAGATGGCTAAAAACGGAACACCATCCAGCGGGGATCACACAAGGGCCCTCGCCCGAAGTTCTTCGCAGTTTACCACCTGGCTTAACCNTNGTCCATCACTCTNTATCTGACCTCGTTTCTTCCGATGCAAAATGAGCAAGCCCTACCCTGAACTCCTGATATGAACGAGAAAAATATCAAGCCCAAGAGAACANCGTGACNAAAGAGANNAAAGAAANCAGCTGCATTGGTNCCGCTNGGCGATCGCGCGAGAGGAATGATGAATTCATTGTAGATGNCCGCAGAAGCATGTGCANTCCATCTTAAACCAGCTTCTAANCGTTCCACGGACTCTGCTTCTCNTTCCCAGTCATCAGAAAAAAAAATCATNCGACGNTACGCTGGTGGCGATGANGCGAGCACGGCCCAGGTCTCCTTCGCNNGTCACATCGTGTGATTCNTCTCTATGTTTTCTCAGCTGGTACACCCTTGCGCACGACTGGAGTAATATTCCATTCNGAAGAGACAGTGACTGCACAACTCCACTGGTGGAAGGTATCATCTTGATCAGTCACGAATNTTTCTTCTGCACCGCNTTCATCGGTTGTTGCTGGCCAAGGATCGGCCATGAATGGACCAACTCGTCATCTGCACNTTTCTCCAAGCCTCGGAGTTCTCAAGGTTAAAGCCCCGAGTCACAGTCAAGACACCTTTCAAATCATTTTTTGTTTATCAAGAATGACATCTTGCGGCGCCGACTACTGCGAAACTTGGCTACGAGAGAAGTCAACTTATGGCATTCGATGCTACTAAATCCCTGCGAAGGTTACCGGAAGGCGAAGTCACGGGTGNTAAGNCCGATAGAGAAACGCCGTGCTTTGTCGCGGAGTCACGGTTATTTTTGGCCTCTTGTGACGATGAGCGCTCAAGCAAACCATGCGCCAAGCAGGGGGAGACNTTANANCNNAGCATTGCCCCGTTTATGAAGGCACCCCTCTTTTCTTCCCCACCTGGNCCCTCGCTCCCGAATTTCGACNTATTTCACTCCATTTATATGGATGGATATCGAAGCGATTGCTACACGGTTGGCTGAACAGCTTCAGAGGGCGCAGGTGAGTGGGTTAGTTAATCGGCGGTTATTCTCAGAGGCTGATGACCGTTGTGTAGTATCTCAGCGGTATGTAGTGAAGAATTTTGATCACTGCCCTACGCTGATCCCAGCCTTGTGATAAGCGGCAGCTTTGGTGGTCTATGTTCGTTGAATTGAAGCTACAGCTTATTATTTCAACTCATCTTGTTTTGCTTCAATAGGCCTACGACTACTTTTTGACCCTTGACCGGGAGATTGAATACGTCTGGAAGTCAAGATGGTCACCTGTCAAGAATCTCTTTCTGCTGAACCGGTACTTTGTGATAGTGAACATAGTGATCCAACAGTTTTGTACGTGGATTGGCCCTTATCTGTGTGTGAACCACATACTGAAGCTGCCTAGTGCTAGGCACTGTGAGTGGGCAGCGGAGTTCATCAGAATGCCATGGATTAATCCAGGCTTTTGTTGGTGAGTTGTCTGTGCAGTCTCTTTGGTTATTTCATGCGACTGAATGATTCTTAGTCCTCACGGCATTTGTGACACTCTTTTCCGAGTGTATGTTCCGTTCCGCTTGATGTTCCGTAGTGTCAGAAAAAGTGATTCTTGACTCCCACAGTAATGCTCTGCATCAGGCTCTGGATCATGTGGGACAAGGATAAGAGGGTTTTGACTGGAGTGGTCTCGATATTCGTGGCGATCACGATCTACTACATCATTTATTACGAGAGGACCTTCAACGGTAAATTGCCCTGGCGAGATCAGGAGTTCTGTAATTCTGATCTTGAATGATACTTACTAGATAATCCGAACTCTCCCTTCTCCCACCCTCCGAAAGGATGCGCCGTGAATGTAGAGAAGCACGCCTATATCACATTCGTCGTTCTCATTATATCCGACATGGGTGCGTTATTTCTTATTTCTCGTCAGCGTGCATGTCGTTGACCCCATATATCAGTCAAACTGGTCCTCGCTTTGATTCCGACATTTCAGCTATGTGAGCCTCACATGCCGCCCACCACTCTTCTACTCAACACAGATACGCATTCACAGATAGAACAGGTTCCGTGTTCCGAAACAACGTCATGAATGAAGTGTATCGTGAAGGTAATTACTAGCCTTTTATCTGAGATTACCTGCTGATTTTATTGATAGGCGTCCTATTCTACGTTTACCTCTGGAGTGAGCTCCTTGCTCTTACAAGATACACCTCTTCTAACAGGTTTTTAGTATATACAGTCATTGATCTCGTGCTCGTGCTTCAATCCGTACGTGAACAGGTGTCAGTCATCCACTCTTTATCTCACTCAATCCCATAGGCCGACAACGCGGTTGCTGTGGTCCCGTAAGTCGTCAAACTTGGTAGTAGGAGTATGCATCATTGATTCGACAAATCAGTGTTTTCATCGCTATTCGAGTGGTCCTCGCCTCTCGCATGGTGCTACATGTGCGCCAACTATATGCGTCTGGGGATTATACGACGCGGGTGTCATACACGGTCGTCCGATCCTCGTCATATATGTAGCACCCTCTCGACCAGTGTTCACAGCTTCACTACTTTTTCGCCGAGGATGCAGCTTCATCCCGGGACCGGAAAGACCCTCGTTCTGCGATATCTAGAACTGGGAACTTGAAAAGCGACGATCTCAGTCGAAGCGTTGACTGACCGCCCTGTGATCATTATCCAGGGCGTCCAAGACTAAGTAGAACTAGGCATAGTCGCGGCTCGACACGCAGCGGAGTTATCGATTTGGGTCTGGCCCTTCCATGTCTATTCTTCATTGGACCAAATTGATACATCTTTATGCAAACATCGAATACTCATCGTAGAAAAGCTAGAGAGAACTCGACCCTGAGATTAGTTTAGTTTTGGAAATCAATTAGTCGTCGACTTCATTCATGTTCGACTCTTGAGCTTGAGCTCGAGTCCGCCTATATTAAAACCAGTTTTTGGCAAGTTTGTGGAAGGTCTTTCTCGACCGGTGCTTTGACACTTAGTTCGCGCTACTATCGTACCATGGCGTCAGATAGTTCTACTTAGCGCCTCAACTTCGTAATAACGGCCCGGGGCTGTTGACAATACAAGTTAAGTTGGAGGCTTAACCAGCACTGCGTGACGCGTGACTAACTGTTCAGTGAATCCCCCTACCATGGTCAAACAGTTCACGCCCGAACTTCGAGATGTTCTTCACAAAATGGCACAGGATTTGACACCTAGCTCACGCTGGCAAACCATGCTAGATGGATCTTTGCTCGCTGAATGGTCAGGCGCATGTATCGAGTTTTTTATTCTCTGGTTCAGCGCTCAACATCCGGTTCGGCCCAAAAACGCAGCGCAAGGATAGATGGAACGGTGGAACAATGATGCTGGAGGTTTCAGTCTCACCGAGTAGATCAGATTCCAAGGATGAATGTGACATTGCAAGGCAATATCGCTTTGATGCACAACCCGATTTCATCTTTTCTGTCCCACTTATTGGAGAGAAATGTGTCATCGGGATCACACTAATAGACTGGGCATCTGCCATCGAGATATCGTCAATTTGGGTCAACGAGGTGCAGCGTATCCGTACTTCGCCGCTAATCGGATTTCTGATACATTCCAGTCAGCTCTATTTGAATCCCTGGAGTATGTTGACTTGGAGAAGCCGCTCTCTGTGCTCGTCGTAGGCGATTCTATATCGTGTGGCTTTACAACCGTGGAGGAGACAGATCAAGGAGATGCTCTTCCCCGTGGTTCTCTCGATGCCTTTCCATTCCGGGCGAACCAGGTCCTCAAGCGCAATGGAAACGCAAGACTCCAAGTCGAGTTGGTAGCTTATCCAGGCGCATGCCTCGCCGATCCGCTGAATGAGGAGATGTCGGATACCGCATCGTTCAGTATGTCCACGAAGTTCTGGCATGTACGTCCCAAGGGAAAAAAGATAGTAGAGTCTTCAGAAAATAAACACAATTTCAGGCTTCTCCGTGGTCTAATCACGATTGGCAACCTGTGTTAGATGCAGAAGTGATCGTTATCGCACTGGGTAAGTTAGCTGTAGTTTCATAGTGCAAGGATTTAGATTCGAAGCCCACGCCCAGGAACAAACGACGAAAATAATGATATTCCGTTTGAACATTTCATGGCCACATTCAAAACATTCGCAAGAAATCTGATCAGATTGACCTTTTCCATCAGAGAGATATGGCTGATTGTGCGCTCAACATCTATTTATCTTGACCCTTTCTATCGCACTGATATCCTTCGAACCCTCAGCCGCCTTTCCAAGACCATTCGGAAGAAAGTAGTTCGGAGTACCGCAAAGTGCTACTCCAGCTAGAAGGATCAGTCACTCGGCCTTCACTCACTATAGAAGGCATTCCGGTTTTTATCTGTGATATTCAGAATGGAATGAAGGAGGAGTTGACAGTAGATGGCTTGCATCCAACTCTAGCAGGCCAGGAGGTTCTTGCAACAAATTTTGCTGCATTTGTAAAGGCAAGGCGAGGTGTACAGGAGGTAAAATAAGTGCGGGGGCATGGTTTAGAAGTATTTTGTGACACCTGTGCTTCTTGTGAACAGCGACGGTGAACGAACTGTAAAAGATCGTCATCCTGAGCCCGCATCCGGATAGATCTGGACCCTGGTTGACTGTGGGAAATGGCAGAGAGGTCTAAGGCGCATGCCAGTTTGGCATACCCCGGGATAATTTTGCAGCTATTGGGGTCCCGAGGACTCTCTCAGGGCAGGAGTCCGGGACCTCGAAGACTCAAGTACTCAAGCACGTAGCCTGCTACCGGAAACCGCCGAAAATCATGATGGCTGAGTGGTTAAGGCGTGTGGGTATTGCGACCCGCCGGGTCACAATTTACTCTTACAGGGTCCTTCTCTCTCTTACTCAGGACCCCGAGGCCTAAATCTCGTCCAGCCTGAGTAGTAATGATGATACTTTTCATTACTCAGTCCAGGGACGCAAGACAAAATTGGGAGTCATTGGAGTCGAAAGCACGAGGAACGGTAGTACAGGTGGTAAGTCCAATCCATCCCAAACCGAAGCTAGAATTATTGGGCGGTACTAAGCCTCGTGCAAGGTCGGTTAGATTGAAGTGGATTTCGCTCACCGTTCAGCGGAACGTTCTCCTCTAATGATGCCAAACCACTTAAGGACCTCGTATGCTTGGACCGGAATATCGTGATCGACATCATTTGCAGTGATAGCTTGAAAACTAAGCCCATAGATTGATCGAGTCCATCCAGGTAAAGGTGAGTTTCGCTGGATTTGGGCGGCGTCCAAATTGTAACCGAAGACATCGGTCCATTGCTTGATACCTTCTTTGAAGTTATTATAGTAGAGGATATCATCCCTGCAGGACTATTGTCAGTCTCTGGTAACACTCAAAGCTTTTGCCTCCACGCACAAGGTGCCATGCCAAAGTTGCATCCGAGGCCTTGGGCCATTGTAACCTGGATAGCCAGAACGCACTTGGTCGCCCTATAGGTGGTCAGTTGATTATCGTCCATTGTAATTCCAACTTTCGCTTTCAAGTTTCACTTACCCACTCCTGAGCAGATCTCGTAATCTCTCCCAAAGCACACGCACTATTCCACATTCCCGGACCGGCAAAACACCCATACGGCACCCCCGCAAACGCAGCACCCGCCTCAAACAAGTCCGGATACGCTCCAGCGAGTACATTCGTCATCATCGCACCCGAAGAAGTCCCAGTCACATAAACTCGCTTCGGGTCAACACCCCAATCCGATATTGCAAACCGAATCATACTAGCTATAGCGATGGAATCGCCACCTCCATTATGAGTGAGAGTATCTGTTGTGTGAACGTCCCAACATCCTCCTGAATCAGGAGCTTCGGGGTAGATTACAATGTATTTGTATGTATCGGCTAGGTTGGCGTAGTCGGTACCATTGAAGTAGGCTTGTGCAGTCCCTGTGCAGTAGTGTATCGCGACGACGAGAGCTGGATTTGTAACGAGGTCTAGGGGTTTGTAATAGAAGAATCCAACTCCAGTAGGGTTCCAGCCCCAGTCACCGGTTTGTTGTTTAAGAGTAGACTGGATGGCATTGACACCCAGAACGACAGTCAGCAAGAACACCTTTGAGAACGAGAAGAACATGCGAGGAAGAAAAGGCTGAAGCCCAGGCACATTCCATATGGATTTCAGTTCCTATCCTTTGATGAGTTCCTGATGTCATGACCGGAGGAGATAACATATCAAATCACCATAATTATGCCGATCGTGTATATGGAGTATACATAACTACTAAGATAGAATATCAGGCTGTCCACTTCGCCTTGTCCTGGTGTTCCAATAAAGGTAAACCTATACGGTTCTTTTCACCATCAAAATAGCAGGCAAGAAAGCGCGTGCGCAAAAGCAAAGCGTTCTGCATGGGCCACCCGGCCATTTAAGAGAAGAAAGTAGAATAAAATACCAAAAACCCGGCGACTGACTGCGATCCCATTCCCATAATCACCCAGACCCAAGACCAACTGTTCCTTGACGCAAGCTCTCCCAAGAAGTTGGATGCTCGTCGAGGAAATGTTGAAGCTTTTCATCCTGTGTCGCGGTTGCTGTAAATGTCACCGGTTTCTCGATCAGCCCTTGTTGAAGTCGTGCGCTAGAAGGGAGAAAATTGATTCGTGGAAAAGACGACAAAGCATGGAAGACTTACTTGCAGAGCGAACAAGTGGTTGTACCGTCATCCTGTTCATCAGTGAACATATTCAGGCAGTATTTAACAGTCCGCTTTCCATCCGGACCAAACTCTTCCTCCTCCTCATCGTCGTCGTCATCATCCTCATCCATAGCATTCGCAGGGGGGAGAACACTTTGATTATCAGGCACGAAAGGCACAACAGGAACAGCCGGAGCAGATTCGGGAGCAGCAGATATCGAAGCGGGACTTGGGTCCGTTGTATTACTCGGTTGTCCCAAAGTCGGTGATGAAGGCCTGCTTGTACTTTTGTCTAATCTTGCTTTCTTCCTCATCACATCTGCAAGCGGAACCTCCACTTCGTCATCAGTATCCATATGCACACTGCCACGCTTCATCAACAGGGAAGGTGCAATCGTCGGTTCTGCTGGAGTCCCCCCTACAATCACTTGGCCTTCAACTGTAGGAGATGCAACAGTTACCATATTTTCGAAAGAAACGTCCAGCGGCGTCATAGCTTCAGGTATTCCTTCAGAAGGACCAGCAGAACCTCTCGAGCTCGACGGTGTTAGATGAGGGGTATGCGAACGCTCGCCATTGCTTGATCGCGGTCTCGCTGCGCTACCATTGAGATTGGCTGAGTTGGGCAGGAAGCTGACAGGCGACTGCATTTCCACGGGTGAATCAACAAATTGCGAAGGTGTACTGAGATCGAAAAAGTGAGACTTTCTTAAAG
>JANIEX010001251.1:0-11223 GCA_027627405.1 Leucocoprinus birnbaumii | reverse complement strand
TTATTCGCGATCGCTTCAACGCTTGGAAATTTCTATATGACCTAATACATCATGGGCCAAATTACTTTCGCCAGTTTGAGTCGCTCCTTGGCTTGCCAGACTTCATTGATAAAATACCACCTACAAAGACCTCTCAAATTCCAAATCGGCTATCTAAGACGGCACCCAGCACTCCAGCAAGCAATGCCCAAGTCTTGCTTGAATTTTTTGAGCAAGCTGGTATAGGTGACCCAAGGGATTTGACCGGCATTGTGGACACCAGTCAAAATGTAATGATCATATCTGGTGATTTACTTTCAGGAGAACGAGTGCGGAGTCAGTTAGAGAGTCGGGATGAGGAACATACTGGATGGCATCGCTTCGAAAACATAATCTTTATACCCGGCCTTTTTCATTTCAAGATGGCCTGCGCTGATGCTATCTGGCGTATTTTCATCTTTCCAAAGGGCTCGCGCAACGATGAAAACTCCTTACTCCAGCTCCTTGGTGTCATTAGACCAAAGGAGACTCGCAAATTTAGCTCTCTTGGTGGCCCTGGGTTCCGTCGAATGCACGAGGTAATCCAACATGTTGGAACGGCTTCACGGCTGGACTGTTGGCGACTAGAAGCACGGGATACAATTGATTCCTTGATTGCGAGCCTTGACGACTTTGCAAAACTCGAGCCATCGTGGGAAACCCTGGTTAGGATGGCAAAGAGTCTCTGCATTAAATATGTACCGGGCCAGGATACTTTACCTGACCTGCGACGCATGGCGGACAAATCGCGAGACAAAGTTCACGAAAATACACTGCTTCAGCATCAAATATTCTTACTATACGAAGAGATCACACACGCTATGAATTACGGAGATATCGGTCGCTTGGAGCATGCCTTCCCTGCCTGGAGTATGATTTTTGCTGGGTGCGGAAAGCATAAATATTCGGCTGAATTGATGCGCTACCTAACCGATGTGCACTTTCGGTACCCACCTGGACTGAAGTATGGCGTTCGGTTGGTGTCATGGGGTTGATAAATTAATCCGATTAATTTAGGAAAGCAGTCCGGTATAATATCTTGATCAATCCCACTGGAAAAGAGGGACATTGGCGCGGAATAGACTGGCTTGTGGAACACAATAACCTGTACATGAAGGTGAGCAATTCAATCTCTCAAATCAAGATCACCGGTGACGGAATATTTGCAGCAAATATACAGCGGCAAATTCTCCAATCATCAGATTGATCATATCATTAACGAGTCTCCGTTGATTGAGGTTTACAAGAATAATCGGCGGCAGTTAGAAAAGATGTTTTGCTTGGCACGTAAAGGTACAAAGCACGCAAGTCCGGACATGACATCTACATACAAGAAACTATCAGCATACATGGCAGAAAAAAAAACGAATGAACGAGTCCCCAGCCGTTCAGCGAAATACGTCGTCACCAATGCGATGGAGAAGGGCATGGAGATGGTGAGGGAAAGAAGGGGAGGGCGAACAGGCGGAGACCCCGTAAAAGATCAGTGGGACGGTCTCCCAGAAGAGACGGAGATAGGGGAGGACGACGGCGATTTAGAGGATTTGGTGTGATCCGCATTAAGCCAGGACTTTGGGCGGTGGAGGGGGAAGCTCGTTTTCTTTGTCGAGGTGTGGGTTGTAGTTAGGGTGGTTGCGGCATCGCTTCCTTGTCTCTAACGGGGGATTTTGAATGAAATAAGCACTAGAAATATAGAGATAACTGTGACTCACTTCTATGCCCGATTTTCCCGCATGACCCACACCTCCCTGTATATGGCTTTCGTGGACCTGGAGGTTGTTGAAGCCGCCGCTGGTGGGCATTGGAGGACGAAGCGCTGGGTATGTTGGGATTACTGGCCTGAGCTGGACCTAGAGGAAGTGGTAGGGGGGGAGGCTTACACGAGACAATGACGGAGAGGAGGGATGGGCCGTGAGCTTGAATCAAATTCTCGTCCCAGTCAAGCTCCTTAGTTAAATGCTCGACGGATGTGATTTTATTGTAGTGGCAACAGGCGACGATTCTGTCGACGACAGAATCGGCCATGAAATATCGCGAGCCGTACATCCTAAGCAGGACGGGACCCATCGTTTCCACGGCCTTATCCTGCTGCCAGGTACGGAGGGCGTCCGCGAGTCGTTGATCTTCGCTTGTCATAGTGAAGGGTGGGATCCTGGACCTGCGGATGAGAGTGGGCCTGATGAAGGGGACGGTGTAGGCAGTGAACGAGTGGGAGGAGCAGAGGTCACAGCAGAGCGGTGTGGACTTTGGACGGCAACGATGACAGCCGCCTGTTGTCTCTGGATCACACCGGATGTGGTCATCAGATTCTAGAAGGATCCAATGTGAGAGAAACAAAGTTGATTGGCTTGTAGATTACATACCGCGTTTGATGTTAAGGAAATACACGTCAAGCGGTTCACGTCGGCAGGAATAGCCCCCAGCTAGCGGGTTAATAAAGTGGTCCATGACCAAGCCGACTTCCACCCCGCTCCGAACTCCTTTCTTTTTATCGTCGGCATGATCAATCCGTGCGTAATTAAGTTGGCGAGCTACAGTGTCCAGGATATCGCTAGCTTCATCCCTGCTCGAAGGAACACTTGACAACGTCTCGTCCTCTACCAGCTGTTGGTTGCAGGTACGTTGTCCCGACTTCTTCTTATTGGAACCATCTTCGGCCGTATTTGCTCTTTCTTTGCGTTTCTTAAGCTCTCGTTCACGTGTTCGTGCCTCAGCCTTTAAGCGCTCCTCGAGGGTATGATTTTTGTTCACCAATAAAATTGCAGTCGCATTGAGACCCTCCCCACGCGCGCCTCGGCCGAACCTTTGCCACAAGGTCGACATATCCAGTGGTGGCATCCATTGGACAACGACATCTACATCTGGTATGTCCATACCCTTTGATTTACTCAGGTCAGGGAAATGACTTTAATCTAAATTAGCCAACGTACCATACCAAATGCATCTGTGACGCACAAACCCCATGTCTCCGATACCCTGAACGCTTCCAACTCGATATCGCAATATTCTTGCGACATCCCTGAGTGGAAGTACTTGATCTTGCATTGCAGTGGGCGAGGGAGTAGCTGTCGGAGATACTTGGTGGCCTGCTCGGCCTTTTTGATGTTGTCGAAGAAAACTAGGAATTTCGGAGGTCGGCCACGCGGAACTCGCAACAAGAAATCAAGGTCTTTAAAAGACTTTGACGCGTACACGATAGGCCAAACCGTCAGAGAGATGTCAGGCCTACTATTGGACCGAAGTACGTATTCAATTTTTTCCCGGTCAAGTTCAAGTGTGCTGATAACGTCGTCTAGGATAGCTTGTGGTAGGGTTGCAGATGCAGCATAGCAAGGAACCTTCTTGCTGGTAAGATATTTCAGAAGCCCAACATCACGATAGGCATTCCGGAACCCTCCCCACTGTCGGATGCAATGGGCCTCGTCAAATACGAAGTATGCGAGCCGTGAAATAAATTCTTGAGACTTCCAGAGTTCCTCAATATGCGGATTGTTCATTAGAATCTCCGGGTTGATGATCACTGCCATGTACTCTCCATTGGCGATTTCCTAGTCAAATAATTCATTCTTGTTTTTTTTTCATTTGGTGCTTTGAATAAGTCGCACCTGGAATAACTTATCACTTGCATTCTCTGCACTCACTGCAACTGCTTTGATACCCGCTTTGGTGAGCATTTCAGCATTTTGTTTCCCCAGTAAATTCAGTGGGGTTACTACAAATGTCATCTTTTTTTCCCCGTCTTCTTTTGCCATTATAAGCGCTACCCAAAATGAGAGCGTCTTTCCGGCTCCTGTAGGTGCGCACCCTACAACATTCTTTCCTGCATATAGGGCCTGAGCCACCTTGATCTGATACCAACACGGTCTTTTATGAAAATATGTGTTTACTACCTGTCTTATCCTTGCTATCGGCCACCTTTCTGGCCCAAATTGCGGTGCGGGTTGCGGAGACATGAAGAATTGAATTACTCGTCGATTATCTGGCTCTACTGATACTCTCTGTAAATGCGAAATAGGCAACTGTGACTGATATGTGACAATTGACCCGAAATCATGATGTTCTGATGAAATCATGATGTGGCAATGCTTACCAATGATGGAATCAACCTCGTCCGAGATCACCGCGACAATTTGTGCCAGCCGCTCTGTCGAGCTATGAGGCCAAATCGCTATGATGTTTGTTCGTGTTTATTTTTCATCCTCATCACTCAAAATTGATAACAACTTATTTTATTCCCATTTCGCCTCATTTGCTCGACAGATCGGCTGGGAAGGAGCCTGCGGGTATCGTGGCTATGCGAAGATCAAATCCTCCACCATTATATGGCTTCAGAATCACGAAAACGACGGACAAACTCCTTCATTTTCATATTTACATCCTTGACCCTGCAACGCTCAAAATCAGTGAGCCACAACCGAGTTTCTATATGATCCAGCCACTCATTGTATTTTATAGCACAATGGTATTCTTCATCTGAGATGGGAAGTCATGATGGGCGCGAACGGGCCCTTTTACCACATTCATCAATGACGCTCGGTTACCATATTCACGATGGAGGCTTCATGCATCCTTTAGAGCTGCCTCGTCCCCGGGAATCGGAGAAAAATATCGTCCTCATCAAAATGATACTTACCGATCGCTCGAGGAGTTTACGTCGAAAAGTAGCAACGCCTACTCACTGCAGAGGGACGGGTTCTGGAGGCAAGGGCCCCACTCGTTTATCTATTCTACCAGATGAAGTCTGGGCCGCAAGTAATTGGACTCTTCTGCAGCTATACAGTACAAGATTTGGTGCAATTAATGTAGGTTAGATGTCATGGAGGTAAAGGGCAAAGGTCTTGCTTTGAATCCGGCATTCTTAGCGATCGTGGTATATTCCTAGGAGGACTCCAGTCAAGTTCAGAGGAGGGCATCAATGTCACGGACAAGGAAATGATGTGATATGAACATGGGCAGTTTTCAGGGAATATTGCGGTGATGTCGATGAATAGCGGTGGAGCGGAAAATGGGTCGGCAAAAACGGGTCTCTGTGCTTCGGTTATCCAGTGCTAGATACTTACACGATCTGGACTGCATACTAGGTTCATCAGCATATGTCAAGTTCATCTTCCCAGACTGAGCGTGAACCACTAACATAGCTAATCTTCAGCTTTCTGAGCCATCTGGTCGCGGCTTATGAGGCTTCCCCATGCTCGCCGAAGAAATTTCTTAATGAAGTCAACCTTGGATGCCGATCCTCGCCCCTTTTGGGGTAGAGTTGACTGACTTGCTGGCGAATTTATCTACGTTACAAAAAATGTGAACTCGACATTGCAAGTCTTCAGATGCCTTATCTGAGCGCATGTTCAAGCTCTAGGTTGCGTGGATGGGACACGTCGACTGCGCCGACCACGCATCATCGAAGCAGTTGGTGTGCTGTTATCTAAATTACCAACCAAATCAGAATCCAGCGTTAACGGATGTTCTTGTGCATGTGCCAATGCGATTAAGGGCACAATGGGTTGCGCTGCGACTCTGAGTGTTCTGATGCCTGAACTGGCTAATAGCTTCTTGAGTTCCATAATTCAAATAAATACATCTGGTTTCGATATGGCACAAATCCAACAATGATTTCACTCTTAGTTTAGACGTCATGCTCGAGGCTCCTTCTTAGCTTTCGCATCGTTAACTCCCGACTCCTCCGACACACGCTCCAACCGCGGACTAGCCAAGTCAACTGTCACGGTGTGAACTGCGCCACTCATGAATGTAGTGTTGGTGGGACGACTGTGGGCAAACGCAATATTGTGCGATATGCCTGGAGTGACATCAGTATCCGCCACAACTGTCTGGCGGTAAGATGGGATATCAAAATCGGGATGCGAAGTGTTTCGTCCTCCGAGGATCACGAAGCGATTGTTCAGCAAAACAAGCATAGCAGTACCGGAGAATTTGCCGAGTGCGAGTCCAGGGATCAAGTACCAGTGATCTTTGTGCAGGAATGAAAGCACTGCATAGGCGATGGCGGCCATGGCTGTGAAGGAACACGTTAGTTATCGTACTAACTTGATAGACGCCCAGGTCTCATATTCACCCATCATGATTCCCGTTTCAAAGATGAGCCGCTTGGTTTTCGTAACTAGTACTTGTGTGGATTTTGATGCCCCTCGCAACTGCCCTAGGACCTTTGAAGGATATCACTGAGTCGGTAAGAGCTCGCGGATGCAATACATGGCACTTACGAAGGAAGACATAAAGATTGCGATGAGACTATCGCAGATTGCTTCCAAGACGACACCGACCTAAAGGTATATATTAGCGGGCCTATCCACATAGATGTGGTATTCCAACCTACCAGTAGTAGTATATAACCTGGTTCATTGAAGGTAGGGAATTCAGCCACAGTATCAAGACTCCGAGGGGCGTAAACTAATCCAGCCGATATAATCCCGATAATGAACTGCAGTGATGCTAGCTATAGAGTCAATTCACTAGTTAGATGCTGGCGACTCATTATTGATATTCAGGAGGCGCAGACTGACCACAACAACTATGGCTGCATACACTCTACTGGCGGATATGGTATAGATGCGGTGGGCATAGAGGAATTGCACCACAACTGTCACTATGGAGTGGTCTCGAGTCAGACATCCAACGAGTAAAAGGCAAAGGACAAACTCACTCAGAGAGCCGCATACTGGGAGTGCGAGCCACATGACCCCGAAACGATGAACGTCTTTACCCTCCAGCCATTGATTCCCATCCGCCGTGCAAAACAACGTGTAGAAGTCGTGCAGGGCGACCCCTGATTGTACCATCCCGACAATGTACACGAAGTACACGACAACTTTGGTTATCCGCTTATCGTGAGGGAAGGCAAGGTAGTATAAATCTGGGGAAATCAAGCGACTGTCATTGGCCAGTCAACAGGGTAAATAGGTGACGATTGTGCTTACAGGTCTGGACGGTGAGGATGCCATAGAGAAAGATGTCTAGGCAGTAGCCAAAGAGCTATACCAGAAGGTTTGTCACTCCGTTCTGTAACGTGGTCTAACGCACTCACAGCTGGTGCGCCTGCTCCAATCATAGTACCGGGTTTGAGAAAGCACTGTCACTGAGGCGAGAAGACCCAGGGATTTCCGAGGAAAGGACGAGCTCAGGCTCAAGCCACTGCCCAGCTGCAGTAATTTGAGGGAAGGAAGACAAAAGGGGCGCTAAATCTTGAGGGGATAGCAAGAATTGCCTCATCACAAAGAACACGCCTCAAGTTTCAAGAAATGATCAGCTGAAGGGTGCACAGCCCTTACCGTAAATACTACATTGTAGTAGCATCTGTTCCATCTTGATCGTTGATGGCAGGATCAAGGATTGCCCATAAGTCAGGCTAGAAGCCCGTTCNACGAACGTACATGCAGCCCGAATGGGAAGCTTGTTCGCTATGATGATATATCGAATCCGATGCATCACGGTGCTCCGGGTTCAACCTGGCGTGTCTGTTCAACACAGCCACCTGCAGCAGACCTGCCCTTGAGCTTAAGGCTTAATCAGGCTCGGACAGGTCGCATCACTTTATTAGACGCTTACATCCTACAAGACCGTCTTCCAATGCCAGACGAGAACACAATCGAATTCTGCGACATCATCTTGAAATTGTGTATGTTGGTGTTGTGGGAAGTCGTAGCGAGTGGTATCAAAATTGAATTGGCCTCCCGTCTCCTAGCATCACATCATTCAGAATCATTGAACTCTGGCGCTGTGACTCCTCTCCGTAGTTGACCGATACTCGAAAAATCCGATCACAAGTCAAAACACCACGACTCCCTCAAGTTCCAGAATGAAATATCCGTGATTGATTTTGTCCCTCAGGGTTCGCGATCCTGTCGACTCCTCAAGTCATATGAACCACGACCGTCAAACTGAATCGATCTTCCCATTACCCACGTCTAAGAGTCCAGCAAGCGCTCGCTGGAGGAAGCTGAGGTAGTAGTATGTGGCTCATTACACTCTCGCGGTACTTAGCCTCTTGGGCTGAAATTTTCAACTCCAGGATATCACTTGGGACTAGATCCTGAATATTAAAAGTCCTGCCGTGAGCCCCCATTGAAATACAGAAGTCGTTGGATATTACATTGATATCCTATTGTATGGCTTCTTGACCGTCCAAGTTTGTGAGTGACTTCAATTATCCACTACCTATAAGAGGTAAATTTAGGGGTGATTTCAACAATGATTTATTTCTCACTACTCCCAGACTTATATTATCTGGATTTTCCGGGCTATAAACGTCCCACTGAAGCACCCGTACCCTTCGTTTACATCATCGGATCACTGCAAACAGCTTTCGCCCTACATGATTTCTATATGTTGTTCTGTTTCGATGAACGACAAGATGCGGTTTCTTACGGAAGTATTGCCTTCAGAAGCTTGCCTGACCTGCATAGTTCCGGCTTTACGTGGCTCACCATACCCATAAGCAGTGCATTCGGTCAGTACCTACTTCCAAGCTGATTTAAATTTGCAAAAGTAGTAATTCCCTAGGTTGCCGTGATTGTTCAGCTGTTTTACGCTCAACGCATCTGCATTGCCTCTGGCTACAGAAGCATGCCGATTCCGACGCACATCGTGAGTGTATCATAACCTCAACTAAGACGTGGTCGTATAATACGAATTTCTGAAACACTCTTAACGGCCTGCTGTAGTCTAGTCCGGATGCGGTATATTTAGCGCTGTGTCTAGTTTTGCCTTGGGACTGGCAGCACATATATGTCGAATGTGTCGCATGGAGGTGAACCGCCGAACGTGCTGTCAGGTGTCTCTTCTACAAGGACGGGCTCGCGAGTGTTTCCTTCACATATCAACGCCCAGATCATTAAGCGTATCAATCGTTATTTTCTAGGCATGGAACTTAGCTAGAGGGTTTTGCGATCTTCTAATCGTGATGTATGTTTGTATACGTGATTGAAACTTATCTCACCCTGTCAAAGAACTAAAATAATGCATTTTCCAGGTTCCGAGACAGCTGAGGCGGACATCTAGGGCGACGCAGCAGACATTGGCAAATTAAAGTGACTATTGTTGGAAAGAGGACTGTTGACAGGTCTGTGAGCCTTGCTACGGCACAAAGCCTTTGCATATATTCTAAGGGACTTATGAATATCTCCAGTTGCTTTTCCTCTTCCTATATGATATTCTCGATTGCCATGTGCTACAGTTTTACAGAAGAAGATCGGGGGACCGCGTACATGATCCCTGGTCTCATGCCGAGCAAGCTGTACAGTAATTCCACAGTGTTGGCTTCGCTCAACAACCGCATCCACATTGACCAGGGCCAATACGCATCCCGTCCAACCAAAGTTACGTTTTACAATCCGGACGTTTCAACCCAAGATATATAGAGCATCTGTGACACGCTACAAATGTGGCACTTATGTCAGGATTTCCCTTGTCAAGGCGGCAGATCAATTCAACATAATGTAATATAATGTTCACTGTACGCTCCATTCCACAGTTTTAAGTTCAGTGTTTAGCCTCCATGACTCAACAGACTCATGACACCTCCATGTCAAATCACAGTCGTATTTAAAGATCGAGATGTTGAGTCCTTTTTGAAAGCAGTAAAACTGTCAGCAACTATCATATAGATCACTCAATGAGAATGATCATAGCATTTAGAAGACGACAAACAGTAACACTGGACGCTCAAACTTCGACTCCGCATAGCAACCCGTTGTGGTATCAACCACTTACCTGATTGAAGGACAGCAATTTCCATCCTAGAGAGGTGTTGTCATGCTGATTCCGCCACCTTAATGAAGATTTTATTTAACCTGTGGTCGAGTGTATTGAAAGACACCCTTCGATCACACCCCATTATTTGCCTCCGCGAAAGAATTTAAATTTCCCCTTTGGGACCACGCAAGATTCTTCTGTCATCTTTCAGCGAGTGGTATGGAAGATTTGGCTGAAGTTAGCCTGGATAGTAAAAAGCCAGCCGTGGGTGCTTTTGATATTCTCTCTGGAACGTTGGTTCTTGATCTCTATGCAGATATTTGGCTACATGTTTGATATCCTGTTGTATGGTTTCTTGACTGTTCAAGTCTGTAAGTAATGGTGCTTGCCACATTTCGTCTTCGCGACGAGCCGTCAAATGTCGGCTCAACATCGTTGCCTTTAGACCTCTACTTTCTGGCGTTTCCGAAAGACAGGAAAATAAACAAAGCGGCCGTATACTTTGTTTATGCTGTTGGTTCCATTCAGACGATTTGCGCTTTACGGGACTTCTACGTCTTATTTTGCATCATCAAAGGGAATCCAGATCTGGCACAGTTTCCGAGTGTTTTTGATCTTTCTTTTGGTGAAGCCTCCCGGGCAGGAGTCTCATCTGATTTGCATACATTCGGGCTCATGCCTATAGCTATCCCTGTCAGTAATGCTCTTGGTAGGCTATGATATTTGCCAGGTGAATCGAGCTTACAACACATCCGATTCTTCTTTCTAGTAGGCTTCACTGTCCAGATGTTTTATACCCACCGAATTTACCTGCTCTCACGATCAAAGAGCGTCTCAGCAATTTTATCTATAGTGAGGGGCAGCATTTCGTGATTCTTTGAAAGAGTCTGATACTATGACACTGTCATTGTAGCTCGCGTTGACCCAACTATGTTGTGGGATAATCTCTGCTTTATTCAAATACAGCACGATAAGATTTTCGATGATCACTGGCCTTGATCAATTGACAACAGCTAGTGAGTTTGGTATCATCGTGGATGATGTTGTAAGCGCTCGCCGATCTGGGACCCTGCAATGCTATATTTACGACATATGAAAGGTCTGGGGTCTAGTGGGAGCGCTTTGTGACCTTGTGATCACAGGATACATGATAATCTATGTGTGTGCACTTCGCATCGAACCCAGCCCTTAGTCGTACCTTTCTGACCATTATGTAGATCACAAATCGAGTCTCGTGGACTTCCAAGGCAACACGAAAACCGCTCGCAAGAATAAAACGGCTGGTCTTGGAAACAGGACTCTTAACTGGTGAGTCGGGCACCATAAGCTCAGAGAAGTGGATCGAAATCATGAGACTGATCGTACCAACATCCCAAGTTTTTGCGTCCGCGCTTTATATGCTGTTCTCAGGGACGACCATAGGCAACTTCGCCACGACATATATGATACCCGGCCTCACATTGAGCAAGCTCTACAGTAATTCTATGTTGGCTTTAT
>JANIEX010001250.1:0-11244 GCA_027627405.1 Leucocoprinus birnbaumii | reverse complement strand
GGGGAGTTGTGATACGGCATGAAGTGAGGGGCTTGGTTTTTGTGACACATATAATCAGGTACTGACCAGAAGCAGCCTCAATTAAAGCTTTCTTGGTGACATCCTGCTGTTTGCAGTGCTGAGTGGTCTTGTAGCTCTTACCAACCTGCTTGAGAACAGCAAGATCCTGGGCTTGAGAGGACATATGATATTGCAGAGAGAGGGGGATGATAATAGTAAGAGGTCAAGAAACAGATGTAAGTCAATGCAAGTTGATGCAAGTTGTGTTTGTATTTATGATCTACTGAAACCTGGCTACTATGTCACGTGACTTGTCCCCTCTAGTTGCATAGAACTGCTACACCATTCATGTTACAGCCTGTACTCTCAGTCACTCTGGATCTCTCTTGGCCAACATGCTTGTTGAATGTCATGGCTGTGGTGAGGAATTTGAGTCAAATGGCTGGCTACACTGTCACTTAATCCAAAGTCTAAAGGCAATGTGCAAGTGCTACCTATGCAAGCGTTGTTAGCAACTAAAGCAAATGCTGATCAGCAATCTAAAAGTGAAGAGCACCTGCCAGAATACTGAGATTCAGAGAACAACTGCACCCCTGAGAATAGCATCCATAGGCACCACTGAACCTGCATCACTCGAGCTAGAGGACAACAATTATGAATTGGTGGATGAGGGTGAGGAGTCTTGTGACAATGATCACCTGGATGAGAACATGCTTGTGGAGAGGCTCTTGGCAGATTTTATGGAGACTGGGAAGCTCAAACAGGTGAAATCAATGAAGACCTTGAAGTGGAAGTTGAGGCCAATGATAGGACAAGGGTTGCCTTGTATGACATGGTGATAGATGAAGAGGCTCGGGATGATAGCACTACGTTGACTGCTGAGGAGATCAAGAAGGCTGAGGCACTCTACACACAGAAACTTCAAGAGAGCATGAGCTAGTTGATGATGGACTTGGGCTAAAGCCAGCGTGCACATTGCAATACACAGAGAAGCACAATAACTCTGTGGCGGGGACTGGTATTCATTTTCTCAAATGCAGGATTCATTATACACTGCTTCGCTCAATAACAATAATCCATCACCATCAAATCTGTGGGCTCCATTCACTTCAAGTATCAATTGGGAGATTGCGAAGTGGGCTAAGCTCAAAGGATCAAGCACTACATCTGTTAACAAGCTCCTTGCTATTGAGGGCGTAAGTCTTCAGAGTCTGTTTATTTGTCAATAATGTTGACAATGACCATCAGTTACAGGAAAAGCTGGGTCTGTCATATAAGACTGTACAATAGCTGAACACAATTATTGATAACAAACTGCCAACCCACCCACAGTTCCATTGTTGTGAAATTCTCATTGGCGGGAAACAATTATGTTTCATGCATGCAATATTGTAGAGTGCATTAAGTCTCTTTGGCAGGATCCAGAATTTGCCGATGATCTTGTTTTTGCACCTGAACAACACTATGCAGATAAAGAGATGAGTCAAAGGTCATATCATGAGATGCATACTGAAGACTGGTGGTGGAAGAAGCAGGTATGAACAACTCATCTTCCTTCAAATATGATCCTCACAGGAGCCGTAGACTGAGATTGAGAAGATGACAAACAATCACCAGGCAACAATTGTACCCATCATTATTTCCTCCAACAAAACTCAACTCACAACATTCTGTAACAAGACAGCTTATCCTGTATACATGACACTTGGAAACATTCCAAAACATGCTTGCCATAAGCCTTCACAACAGGCACAAATACTATTAGCATACCTCCCAATGTCAAAACTAGAACATCTCACCAATATCTCCTCCCGACGGCGTGCCCTTGCAAATTTGTTTCATGCTTGTGTACACAACATTATCAAACCTCTTGAACAGCTGGGGCAAAGAGGAGTGACCCTTGTCACTGGCGATGGCGTTGCATGACGAGGCTACCCCATTTTTGCTGCCTTTGTGGGGGACTATCCAGAACAGCTGCTTGCCACTAAGTTTGGTAAATGCCCTGTCTGCCCTATCCCACCAGATGATCTTGAAGACGCAACAGGTGTCAGACTGCCACGGAATATTGTGCCTATCCAATGTGCTCTGGAGAAGATTGACTGAGGACCAAAGATCTTCTCAAGGGCCTGTGCTCAAGTCAGCGTCAAACCTGTCCAAAATCCCTTTTGGAAGGACCTTCCATTCTTGAATATCTATTCCTCCATTACTCCCAACATCCTCCATCAGCTCTATCAGGGGGTCATTAAGCATGTCCTCTCCTGGCTGATAACTGCTGTTGGTGCTGCTGAAATTGACAAGCATGTTGCTCGACTCCCTCCCAACCACCATATCTGTGTATTTCACAAAGGTATCACAGGTCTGTCACAAGTCACTGGTACAGAGCACAACCAGATATGTCATGTTCTACTTGGACTCATACTTGATGTTCACCTACTGCGGCGTGGTGTCATGACAAGACTAGTACAGGCTGTTCATTCTATCCTTGATTTTCTCTACCTCACCAAGTACCCTATTCACTCTTCAGAGATGCTTGCTAGGATGTCCAAGGCCTTGGAGGAGTTCAAAGCTAATTGCTCAGTTTTTATTGACCTCAAGATATGCAACAACTTCAAAATACCAAAGGGGCACTTTCTTAATCATTATTTCTATTTCATCCATATGTTCAGCTCGCTTGACAATTTTAACACAGAATACACTGAGCACCTTCATATTAACATGGCCAGGGATGCTTACAGAGCATCAAATATGAGGGATGAATACCCTCAAATGACATCCTGGCTTGATCAACGTGAGTGTATCTTACTTCACAAGAAATTTATCAAGCACACCCAACAGGCACACCAAAGCTCCCTTCACCCTTGATACATTGCATCCCTGATTCTTTATTGCTGACTTAGAATGACCATCCATCCAACACATAAAGCAGTCTCCTTTACATCTATCCAGCAGGACTATGGAGCCCAAAAATTGACTCTAACACTGAAATACTTTACTTTAAGGTGTCAGTATCCTGATTTTCCTGCTGTAAAGTTCCCCTCTTCTCTCCACTTGGTTCATATTCCCTTCGACACACACTGCCATTATATCACCGCATCAAGTTTGTCAGTCATGATCCACAGGCTCTTGACCCTAAAGCTGTCACAACTGTGGACTCAATTCATATCAATCCTCCTTCAATTGATTAATATGGCCATCCAGTTTCTGGTCATTTTGATACAGTATTGGTGGATTATCAGGGCAATCAAACCAGTGGTGTCAGAGGTAAGAACTCACCTACCCGGATATCCATGCATAGCTCATATATTACCCACAGCAGGACTTTGTGTGGCACAAGTGTGATGTGTCTTTACACTTCCTGAGATAGTGCAAAGCCTCTGGCTCCCACGGGGCGACAGCTTCAAACATTTTGCATATGTTGAATGGTTTACACTGTTCTCAAGCTCCAAGATGGATCCATTGAGCCGTCTGTACGAGGTTTCTAGGGCACTCGATACTAAAGGTCAGAGAACAGTGAGCATCATTTTTATGAATCACATCATACAAAGTATCCATCTATTCCCCAAATTTGGTCCGAATGTGCCCACAGAATGGACATCAAGCTTGGTCCTTGACGAGGCTGAGGTTTTCTATATGAACCCATATTCTGATCAATTCTCGTACTCTACTGTATTCTAAGATACATGACTCTATTGAACGCAATATTTGATACAAT
The DNA here is from genome assembly GCA_027627405.1 of Leucocoprinus birnbaumii. NCBI lineage: Eukaryota > Fungi > Basidiomycota > Agaricomycetes > Agaricales > Agaricaceae > Leucocoprinus > Leucocoprinus birnbaumii. The sequence continues at coordinate 7,532 of JANIEX010001250.1, read as the reverse complement.
TCAAGAGGGTGTAGGTCTGCTCTGAAGAAGCTGCTGAAAGCTGCCATGAAGACACTTGACTCCAGTTGAGTTGGACTGCCAAAAAATTGTCTCTGGGAATCCCAGGCAACACAGAAGGAAGGACAATGGGAGATCCACGTGTCCTCAAGAGATCTGTGTGAAGAAAAAGCATGGTCAGTGAGCTCGATGTTGTCATAGTAAGTGGTAAGTAACTGCTGAGCACTTGAGCAATCAAGAGTGATCATGTGGGTAGATTGATGTGGCTGTGGCATAGCCATATCACCCTTGGATGGGCCAAATCACTGACCTGCTGTGACGCACACATATATGCGTCATCATGTTGCCTCATCCAACTACCACCACCATCCCTTGTTCCCCTTCCACCATGCCCACCAGTTCCAATATACCCGCCATGCCTGTTTCTGCCGTTCTCCCCATTCTCTCCATTCTCCCCGTTCTCTCCGTTCTCCCCGTTCTCTCCGTTCTCCCCGTTCTCTCCAATCCTCATCTTGATGACCCCTTGTACTGGCCTGAAGTCAGGATGGCACCAGAGCAGGATGGCATCAGAGCATGGGCCAATGAGGGTAAGTAAAGCATTGTTATCTTTCTTGCCTGTTATTCAATGCAGCGGTCATGCAGGAAGTCAACCCTGTGACCAACAGGCAGTACACCATGACTGAGAGCAAGACCCTCGGCTGTGCTTCTCACACTGCACTGATCAGATCCAGCGATGAGAGCTATGTCCAGATGCAGGTTCTGGCACAACAGGCACAAGCTGATAGCTGTGCTGCTTGGTGAGTTTTCATGCTGCTTCTGTTGATATATGCGGTAGACATTAACGAAATCTGGCTTGTTCAGGACGGCATATTACCTTCTCATGACCGTTCTCTGCCAGATCCTCAGTTGTTCACCTGACAAAGAGATCATGTCCCTTCCGGACTTACAGTGGCTAAGATCTCAGTTTGAGGGCTCTCAGTCAGATTTCTATTATCAATGCATCCACCATCCCTTTCAAGAGCCCACCTCAACTTGGAATGATCAAGACTGAACCTTGGTTGCCAGCTCTTCCTTCACTTGCTGGTTCCTCAACTACTTCACTTCCCGTTTCGGCATTGAAATCGTCCTGCAATACAATGGTGAAGGTCAAGCACCAACCTCAGGCCTTTCCCACTTTTGAGTCTAAGCATGTCAAATGGGATTAGCATGATGACAATGACCCAAAACTCAAAATGGTGGTGCCATCGACTTGCAGTCCTTCTCTGTTACCTCACTGTCCCAAGGATCTGGTCAAGCGGGAGCCTGTTGCTTCCCCTCCTCGACACCTCCCCACCATAGAGAGCATCAAAGCACATGAAATTGGAGTTCAATTCCCCTCCAATGGTTAATGTGACTTTGAAACAGCCAAAGTCCAAGATGGTGTTGCCGGATTGTGTTCCATTCCTGAAGTAGCCAAAATCTGAGGTGGCATCTCCTGATTGGGTACCATCCATTGCACCTGCCTCAAAGTGTTGCAAGCTCAGCCACAAGAATTTGACTGCTTCACATCGACCTTGTTCTTCCAAGTCCTCAGCTGGCCACCTGTGATACTCTATTTGCCTCATTTCACTCGTTTTTTCTACTATTCTGCCCATCTGGTATTTCTTAGCACATTCGGATGCCCTCTACTTCTCAACATTTGTTCTATGTATTGTGTACATCCTGTGACCCTATTACTAGCCTAAATACAACTTATACCATGCCCATTATTAGCTGTCCTAATACAGAACAATGTCCCCTTTTAACCCTTATCAGTGCTGAAGTGAGCCCACAGAAGGAGCATGGGTTCTCAATGAGCTGGGAAAAATGGATGCCTCAGCGAAAAAAGGCACCCTCAGCTTGTTTTGAACTCTCAGCCTCTTGTTGGGCCTTTTTCTGTCTATCTGTGCTCTTTTGCACTCATTTGAGTTTTCCCCAGCTTTTTCTCTAATAAGCTGGGGAGGTTTTTCCTGATGTTGGGCTGGAGGGACGCATTTACGTGCTGGACCACAGAGCAAGGAGCTGCTTACCCATCAAAACCACTGTGGCTCAGCAAGACGCCAGCCCAACCCCATCACTGACTTGATAGATTGCCTGTGTGCTGATTGATAACTAGTTCAAAACTGCAAATGTATGTTTCATATGCCAATGACTTCCATCAACCAGCTAGTGTTGAAGCGAAATGATACTTTGATCTATTTGATCATATCATTGATCACATCAATCTCAATTATGACCTTTATGTCATGCTATTTACATCTTTTTATGTTAATAAATAGACTATCTCCTTATCCTCCAACCTACTCCTCTAGTTATTCCACTTATCGGAGTATTGACGAGNCTTATGCTCCTNTATGATACATANATTACATCGTATGGATACTTTTCTGATCACTACACATCATATATGCATAAGTTATTATGTAGTTGGAGTCTAGGATAGCTCCAAGGACTTGTAGTAGAAAATGTATATAAGGAGCCTGTACTTAGTAGTAGCACCTTAGTAAAATCAGACTACCAAGTGAATGCTCTACAAGCCTCGCTCATAAACTCGCTACTTACTCTCTTATAACCAACCCCTTGCTCCATTAACAAGTGATCTACTATCGTAGTAAGTACTTGCAACTAGCATTCACTATCACTGTGCTCCCCACTCCATTGCTGTTTTGACAACTCTCTCATGACTGAGCTGAGTAGCTGATCCAGTGGTGTTTTCCATAGCAAATCTCTGGGTGCTTGATTCAGCGAATGTCAGTGTGGCTAGAAGCTGTAGTAGTTGTAATAAAATTCCAACTGTAGATCTGGAAAAGGAAGTGAAGCAACATTCAGAGCATATCCAGTACCTTTGAGAGGCCAGGGGCCATCCTGATACAATTGCAAGAGAAAAGCTTACAGTAGCACAACAAAATGGTTTCTTCCAACAGGTTGAGTCCCTCCACAAACAATTATCATGAGACTGAGGTCATAGATACGAGGGTGAGCGCCTAGTTTCAAGGAGGATGGGCTAACGAGTGAGAGTAACACCAGGAGCTAACGACAGAACTCACTTGGAGCATCCAAATTGGGGTATAATTATTGGTGAGATTTCTGCCAGGAAGGAAGTGAGCCCGGGGTACCAAGCGGTCGCTCATAGAGCTCTAGAGCGTTATTATAGAATAGACAACACCATACCACCAAGAGGCGTGAGCTGAGTGGCTCGCAATCAATTTGGGGCGCCCAACCGCCCAATCACGCCACTGAGAATAATGGGTATTTGCACATGCTTACACCTCATGCCATCGGAGTTCCAAACCACCTTGTTTCCTTGCGATCGCGCATTGCATCAAAGCTCGGAGTTCATGATACAGTAAGTATACAGGAACTTTGAGAAGATTTATGTCCATCAAGTGCGTGTAAATAATTGATAGGTCAAAGGACCATTGTTACACGATCACCCAACATTACCATCATTTATCCACCTTCCTTCATGCGCTTTTCAATCCGTTTAGTTCCTGGTCTAAGCGTGAATCCATACCCAGGATTAACTCCGAGTCGGAACCGGTAGATCCAGTGAAATCCTGTTATGCAATTAGAAATCATTAAAACTCTTCGCCGCACGACTGTGCAGTTCCATACCTGGGACAGAGTTTGCAGTCGTGACGAGCGTTTCAGCTGGATAGTAGAGCGCAAAATCCTTTGCTGAGACTGAGATTGTCTCTGAATCGAAGGATTATCTGTATCAAACCAGAGGAACGAGACCTCTTGATGCTCTTCTAATGAACAATCCCGTGCTCTAGCATTGAGGCTGCTCATCAAGGCGTTAGAATATAATTGGCCTAAAACAAAATTGAAGACGAGTCTGGCAGCAGAGTGAGGCCCGAGGGAATACTCTATATAATTTTTTAACCTACATTCCCGTAGATCCAGGGCTCTGATGTTATCGGATCATGAGCGATAATCCTCTTGGATCGTTGGATCAGGAACTTGTACTTACACTTGCCGAAAATATGATGAGATTTACGATGGCAGCTACTCCAGTGAGAAGGTTTGTCTGGACTGTGACTTAACTCAAGCTTTGGTAAGCACTAGAGGGCAGGAAAGCAGAGCAGAAGAAGCTCTTACGACGAATGATGCGATTAATTATGGCATCGGTTGGACGGAAGCCAGTCCTGTGCCTTCGCTGCAGCTGTTTCAATAGGGAAAGACGGAGAAGTGGTAAGGCTAACTGTACCCTTAGGGGAGGTTGAGAAATTACCCCCTATGCAATTTTGGTGAAATACTTACAGGAATGAGATTAGCGCGAGGGTGATAATCACGTCTGCAGCGGCTGTAGAGGCTAGCCAGCCCAATGCAACGAAATCTATCATCTAGCACATAACCTTAGTAAGGTACTACGAGCGGTTTAAGAGATATAATAAAATACCTTGTAATTCTCGTATTGTCGATAGCTGAGTTCGCCTGTGGACACCACCACTGCAAGACCTCCAATATTGTCGAGGGATATATAACTCTAGGGATAAAGGGATCGAGTTTTTGGATGTTCACCTCCTCCTGCAGTTGATAGGATCGTAATGATCGCGAAAACGATCCAGTTCTTTGTTAGGCTATAGACTCTCCATGCGTAGAAGGCCTGAACTGTTAGCTGCACCAATGCCTACCAGATATATTCAGCCGAATGCTCGAGCGCACTACGGTGAAGAACAGACCGTTATTATAACAGGTACTATAGGGTTTCGAGAAAGGTGATCAGGTAACATTCATATATATAAATTGAAGATTGTTCACCTGCCAAGAGGTCTGCATAGTGGTCAGTATATCTCATTGACAACAAGTTCACTTGCACTCACAGTCTGGCCCTGAAAAGTAACTGAAGTCCCCTATGTCACATATCTATCGGGCTGTATATCATCCTGCTGGAGGTTTGCTTACCAAAATGAACGGCCAGAGATCGGTACATAAATGCGCAACTTGTGGCTATATCCGCGAAGTTCAGAGTAATTTGAACCAGGACCTGTTCAAGATAGTCCTCTTTCAATCTTGCACTCATCAAATTAACGTAGCGCTCAAGAAACATACAATGCATTTTTTCCATAGCCGGTCTCTATACGTTCGGTGAGCACTATTGCTCCTTTCTCGGGCAGCAAAGGTTCTGCTTACGAAGGGTACCTCGAGAAATATGTATAGGTCTGGGTGACGAGAATACCAAACAAGAAGATGTTGAAAAAGCAGTCAATCAGGTAGGCTCTGAAACTGAAATATGGGTGGTAAGTTGTAGAGAACAGCGAATACAGATGGGGGTTAGACCTACTAGCTCTCTAGCCCATCTGCCATCTTTTGCAGCGAAGTCAAGAACGGTGACCTGGGAATAAATCAAACATGCAAGGCGCGGCGTGAGGCCTTATATGAAAAATCAGCCGAATATTGTGGAGCCATCATAGAAGCCAATGAAACCGAATGCCGAGCGCTGAACTTCGAATTTTGATCATCACTCCCTCGTACCGAGTTTCGTCCTGATGCCCGCCTCCGACAAGGCCAACGCGATCCAGGCAAACAGCTCTCAGGCTCTAAGTCATGATTCCCCACTGGCTGTGCGTGCCTTCACTAAGGCTTCGCTGAAGTTAGACTGTGATCAACAGACGCTTGAAGGCTCACGAAGTTAACTCCTTTTGAAATCTCATCTGACCTCATTTATTAACGTGTCTAGTTGAACGATTATACCAACATTCCCACCAATTTTGCCTATTAGATGAATCGAGAGTCAAGAGTGAGTGTGAATTTGTCGTCGCTTGACTGAAAGAGAATAAATCCCAGTACACCCAACGAGAGGCTCCGGGGGCTCTTTGGATCGAGCTGGAGGAGTCTGGCGAGACGTCAGACAAGATACTAGCTTCGAGTTATACAGGAGTCAAGCTCAAGTAGTAGCCCCAGGATGCGCTGAGGCAGCATAGTTCAATGAACCTCCGTTTGCGAGGCTAGGGAGTGGGATTGAGACACTATCATGTAGAACTCAGAGAGACATTATAAATGTGAGCGTCGACGAGCCGAAGAGAGGTGCGTATGATAATGAAAGAGCTGTCGGTCACGAAGACCTCCCGTAAGCTAGGCAGACAGGCTCCTGCCACAAGGCTCGTGATTGCGAAGAAGCAAGCGCCCAAGCGGCGAGCGCGCCACTGAGAATAATCAATTGCTGGGTATTTGCACGTGCTTACACCCCACGCCATCGGAGTTCCAAACCACCTTGTTTCCTCGCGATCATCGGATCGCGCATTGCGTCAAAGCTCGGAGTTCAGGATGAACGTAAGTAGCTTCCCCCACCTCCCGCTCCCACTCACCCATCCACCATCCACACCACACACAGAACCTACTCCGCACGCTCACCTCGAGCACGAACAAGCCGCCGACAGACCTCCGGCTGTTGCTCAACACCGTCAAGGAAGGCCGGGTACGTTAGCCAACACTATTACTGTTGTTTTGCAGGGATTTGCCAGTTCACATAGTTTGTTTGACGTCTAATCCCAATAATCCATGGTCCTAGAAATGTCGAGTCCAGAGTAACGGTGTTGCTTGATTGTATCAAGATCTTGCGCTTGGCACCCTCTGTAGTAAATACTATGAAATTTGTGCACAGTGTAAGTGCAATCCAAATTTTCACGAAATGACTGGAGTGGAGTCTTCCCAAAACTCTCCAAAAACTAGAGTGACGCCACGATGGCCGCTTAGTTTATAAGAGCTATTGAAGTGCTCTTGATTTTCTTCACCACCAAAGATCAAGATCTGTGATATTTCAGATTGATTAAGACCGAACAGTCTTTCAATAGCCTCAGTTTTCTGTTGTGTGAGTTTTGACAGTTCTAGGGCTTTCGGTGTATTGACATGACAAACATGTAGTACCATTTGCTGAGTGTTGATTGATGAACTGGTTATACGGTGAGTGGCAACGGTGCGTGCATCCCAGCCGGAGACCCTCGGAGACCAGACATGAAGTATGGATGGGTGTAAGCACAGAGTCGTTTGCTCCTACATAAAGCATGCTCGTTGACGCTTATTTCGCAATTACTTCTATGGTGCGTCCAAAGCACGTGCAGTAATTTGAGGCATAATCCACGCTCAGTGATAGGAACGGCCATAATTGGAGATCGGATGATTAAAGTTGACGAGGGTTGTTAGGTGCATTGAGGTTTCAAGGGTTTGAATTAGTAACTAAGTCTTCGAATCTGTCATATCGTCGATGATATCGGTACACCAACATTGTGATATAACAGTTTCTTGTACCGTGATCATGACAGATAATTATCACGATCCAATCATGATGAAGACAGTAAATTTTAAAGTCGAAAGCTAGTTCCCTGTTTAATTCACTACCATTACAGAAATGTTTGTACGATCTCCCTCCCCCAGACCTTCAGAGCCAGGACGTTATCCACTTATTACTCGCCTGGGTATAAGTGCAACTCCCTCAGAGATGGAGGACACTCAGGTTCTTATCCAATACCCCGATGAATATCACCATTCCAAAACAACTGCCATGAACCACCGAC
>JANIEX010000125.1:0-58150 GCA_027627405.1 Leucocoprinus birnbaumii | reverse complement strand
ACGATCGAATGAAATGAGGTATAGATCAACTGCGCACCAGCATCAGCACGACCAGCGGGCGCAGCATAATGCGCATTCAGAGGGAAATTCGCATCTCCAGGAATCGCGAAGTTATCCACAGAAAGCGTGTTCAACATCTTTCCTGCTTCAATTTGAGATGGTGACGAGCGTTGTGAACCGAGCTTGGCAAGACAGTCGGAGACGTAGAGGATGAGAATGATGAGGGTCCTGTCTGCCGGCCCTTTGATCTCGAAGTTTCGGAAGAGAGAGTTGGCGCGGAAGAGATCGAGGGTTTCGTCGATGATATCGTATTGCGATGGGTCGCCTGACGGTAGTTTGAATTATAAGATGAGCGATATGAAGCAATTAGGAGCGTACCGATAGGTGCTGGTCCACGAATGCGTGTACGGAAGGGTAGGACTGCGAGATTGCCTACTTGACGCACATCGGGCGTTTCATTGAATGTTGAGTGGTATGCCTGTGCTTCGTTTCAATGTCTAGTCTTTGAATTCTGTGAGATAAACACGCACGGGCATGGTGGTCGAGACGATAAATGGGCGGACTGCTTGCGTATGTTTGTATTCTGATGAGAACTTGTGATGGTGGTCTTGTCCGTCAGATGTCCCATGACGTCGTCTATTCAAAGGTTGAAACACAAATGCCGTTCTAGCCCTTCACTCTTCCCTTCCTACACTCATCATCCCTACCGAATTTCCTCGCTATGGCGGACCTTATCGGTTTGACGACGCATGGTCGTGACGTCGAGAGGTCTGAGGTATTGCCGACTCGCGGGCACCCAGCTCCGGATACCATCACCAGTATGCTCTCCAACATTCATGAAAATGTTAGCGAAGCTGAGGTTGCTGTCGTGTAGAGCTGGTGAAACGTTTACGAGCACTCACCTTGACGCTGCTGCCAGTTGAAGTGGATCCGGAGAGTTTAATCGAGCCTACAAGCACAATCATCACCCAGGAAGTCATTACTGCCTATCGCGCCGCTGCTGGAGACTTTGAGCAGGCTGTGAGTCCGCTGTTCGTTGTACCTTTGACGACCTCGAGGCATCAAACAGGGGAGCAGAGTGTTGTCTGTCAAGCGACCCTCCAATAGCCTTTGTCGCTCTCCCGCGCTCGCCCTATTGTTCGCTTCGGCTCAGTCCTTATAGACGCTCCGATACTCATATCTCATGACAGCTGCCTTACTGCCTATTACGCGCCCGTGCAGAATTTATGTGGGATGCGAACCACAATCCTGCTGACTATGGGGAAAACTACGGTCGAGGTACGCCGTTATGCAACACCTACACCTTGTTTCTTGATGGTCTGATGTTTAGGGGCTAGCTGTTGCATGTGAAGTCCTAGCCAGAAAAATCGCGCATCTGTTCCCTAGAGACAAGTTGACCGATGTCATGTCGACTAGGTATCAGCACTTGCAAATTGATGGCGATTTGAGCGAAACTGCTAGCGCGCTTGAGATGGCTATTGATCAGCACTGGTAGGTTTTTGGCGCTCTTCCAGAGCTGTGGTGCGTGAATTAACGCGTAACATGCATCCAGCATAGTCTTTTTGTCGTCTAGCGAGGCTCAGGAAGGTATGTGACGCTTCCATGATCTCCCTAGTAGCCCGTATGCTCACTGGCTTATGCAGTTGTAAATGCCCTCTGGAATGGGGAGCTAGTGCAGGTCAATAACAAAAATAATGATATTGATTGTATGTTGAGCTTCCATCACTTGGTGATTAACCGCTGAATGGCAAAACAGACGTTCCCTATTCACAACTTCGTGAACACACCTTCATCAGCCGCATAGACGCGTCCCGGATGTCTGTTCCCAGGTTAGTTTTTTCGAGCCACGCGTTGACAAACACCATTCTAATCTTACTTAAGGTACCAGAACATTTTCCGCATCGTGGTCTGGCTCTTCTTCCTCGTGGTGTATTCACAAGCTGGTAAGGCTGCTTATATGTGTCCGTTTTCGAATGTCGAGCTTAGTCTGATCGTAGTCCGTGAGCCCTTGGAAAGAATTGACATTACCCACCCCTTCGATGTCTGGGAAATCATTCTATACTTCATGGCCCTTTCTTTTGCGGTCGAAGGTAAGCAATAAGCCGATCTCATGTTCGCGCCTCTTACGTTATCCCTAGACACCTTCAGGGTACGCTCCGAGCACCCGAACAAGCCGACGTTCAGCTGAAAACATTTGTGTCTCTTAGTTCTTCAAACTCTTGCATTTCGTTGTATGGTGGCGTGCTTTTTCGTTCTGGAATATCATAGCCTTCATTATAGATGCTCTCCTCGTCGCTGCGTTCGCCCTCCGCGTTGCTGGAATAAGTGCAGCTAATGACGATGCTGGAGCACATTGGAGGCTTTCCAGCTTCCAGGTCCTGAGTTTTGTTGCGCCGTTCATCTGGATGAGTAAGTCAGATATTCAAGAATTTAAAGAATTCATCTAATGCATACTTAGAATTGGTAACAATCTTTGACGGGTACAAGTGAGTGTTTCCTGTTCTCAGAGAGTTGGCCTCAATGGCTGAGATATTTTGCGTGATAGGTACATTGGGACGATGCAGATTTGTGTGGCACGCATGTTGAAGGAGTCTGGTATCTTCTTTGCAGTGCGTATATGTACCTTTTCAGCGAACTGCGCTTTTAAACCTTTGTTCCAGTTGCTCTCCGTTCTCGCTGTTGGCTTTGCGCAAGGATTGTATGCTTTGGATGCCGCTGATGGAACAATTGAATCGCCCTACACAGTAAGTTATTTCTTTTTTTTTCATTAGTGTGTCTATGTTGCTCATCCCTCCTTTCCAGGTCATCAACGTGCTGATCCAAGCGCTGCTACAGTGAGCGCTACTTGAGGGGACTTGAGAACGAGCGGTATTAATTCTCTGTCCAGGTCGCCTGACTACTCAAAATTCAGTGCAAGCCCAGTTGGACTCCTCCTATACTACTTGTACGTTCGGCCTTTGACGTTAATGAAGCGGCCCATCAAATGACTGACTTCCTTCCATGACAGCTGGAACACCGTCACGGCGATTATCCTCCTCAATATCCTCATTTCCTTGTTCGCGACTGCGTACTCGGATGTTGTGGATAACGCTGAAGCACAGTATCTTGCCTTCTTCGCGTCAAAGACCATTGGCATGATCCGTGCCCCAGATTCTTATGTGTACCCGGCACCATTCAACTTGATTGAGACTATTTTCATTGTTCCATTCGAGTGAGTTTTGAGAGAGCTTCCACTGGCCTTCTTTACTGATAACCGTCCCAGGAACTTGCCGCTTGTTCACCTGAGTGAGAAAAACTATGCCAAGGTCAGGAATCTCTCCGTCGTCTTACTCGTTTTTCACTGACACCATCAATACGCCTAGCTCAACCGCTTCGTCATGTCCTTCATCTTCTTCATCCCACTAACCGTTATCGCCCTCTACGAATCAACTTTCACCAGCGACTTTGGTAACAAGAATCGTTGGGTCGAGAGCTGGTTCAGAGGTGATGACGAAGGTGCAGAGGATGCAGTGGAAAATAGGAATCCTACTGTGGATGATATGAATTGCCGTGGGATGGAGATTTCAAAGGTGCCGTTCGAAGAGCTGGTCAAGGTGTTCCCGAATACTACTCAGGTACGTTTGAGTATATACTGCTTCTGGAATGTCAAGTTTACTGATTTGTGGCGAGTGTAGTCGACTGAGGCAACGATTTTGAAGGAAGTTGTGGAGTTGAGGAAGAAGTTGGATTTAGTGCTGGAGAAGTTGAATGCTTGATCGGTTGTGATGGACAACGGCGGGATACTTATATTGTGCTCGTCAGGGTCGATTTTTACGATATCTAAGGACGCTACTTCGTTGTATCTGATCTTGTCTACTACTAACCATACGTCGATCGCACATGTGTAGGGATTATCATCATCCTACCGAACCTCGATGCCCATTTCAACAATGAAAGTGGAATTATTCTAAGGGTCGGCTTGTTCAAAATAGGGGAGGTCTAAACGTAGATACTTAAGGCATGCACCGCAGGCTTTAGTCAATGTGTTAAATCTTGGACGTCCGGACGTTGACCAGATAGTGATAGAAACTCGCTGATGACATATAGTCGAGTTCAACGATTCAAACCAATTGCTCCACACCAAACGTCGTAGATTCAATAGATATAAGTATAAGCCTGTGCTAGGTTGTGCCGGTCATTTATCAACTATCGAGTCAAACACAGGATCGCTGATAGCGTGGAGAACACAATCACTAGTACTAAATTGACTTTGGGTTAAAGCTTTGCAACTCAGTCGTGACCTTCCAAGGCATCCAGCAATCGTAAACAATGCCTGGTTCATTTCATTTGTCCAGAATATGCATGTCCGTATTCCTCGGCTGAGAAAGAAGTAACGGCGAGTACGTGTTGTGACCTACTGAAAGCTTCAGCACGAAATTGGAGACAACAAGTTCACGTGGTACTGGCCTCGATTTCCGCGATTGGGAAGGCCATTGGTACAACGGACACACCCCGAGCTGAAAAGTGGGAAACTACACTTTTCAAAAGTACTTTATCGAGATCATTGCTGGCTTCTGTGCGCAATAGGTGACCCGGAAGACCCTGTAATGTTCATCAGTGAGAAATGACCATCCCGAGACATCGACGGGAAAGAGCAGTCTTTCCTACCTGTTGCGAAAGCCACGAGACAAACCGCAAAAATCCACCGTCCTCTAAATCCATGTACGGGAAAGGAAAATCTTCCAGAAAAGAAAGGAGTTTGCTTGGAACTTTGCATAGCTGAGCTGACTGCGAAACTCCCCACCAGTACCATTTTTTCCAGAAGTCATAAAGACCCTGGGCAGCTTGATCAGGTTGACCTGAGGACCATTTCAGATATGGTACGAGGATGAGACTCGAATAATCTTCTATCTGGAGTAGATCTAGTGAGAGAAAGGTTGGCTCAGTAACGCAATATAAATGTTGGGCGCACCGTCAGACACTGTTGCGGCGTCGCTGAGCATTACACTATACCAGAATAACCCCAGCTCTCCATTATCCCGGTTAGCCTCGGATCTGCTTATGTGGTATTTGCCAGACCGAGCTGAATCGGTTAAGTAATCACTGAATGAGGCATGAAATGCTCGCAGATTGGTTGATGCGGCATCGGCTGGGGTGGGAATTTCAAGCACTGAATGGAGCGTCCTGAGTGCGGCATAGAAAGTGGTTTGGTTGGTGCGCAAGAAATTAGCGGTTGCCTGAGCCGATCGTTTCGTCGGGTGAGAGAAGCCAAATTCGAGCTGTAAAATCTGTTTTGTGGTTGGCCAGACCCCTTCTGGAATATCGCCGAGGATCCGGGAGTATAGAAGATCGAGGGTTTCGAGGGGATTGTCCGCTCTGACTCGATCTGCATGTTCCATATACGCTAAAAAGTCGACGAGGCGCTGAGCGGGGTCTGCGTATTGGGCGCTGCCAATATATTTAAGAACCGTGTCACCAAGAGCGAACAGACCGTCCACAATCTCAATGATTCTAATCAACTGTTCCGGCGAGGGCCAGTCGAGAGAACTGCTCCCCCAGAATCTCGTTTTGATGGCTTCGAAACCATCATGCAAAAACTTTGACACATCCGTCTTTGTGTCGGCATCAATCAGAAGTCGGTGCTTCTGACAATCAATCACGAAATCCGGCCTCGAGAAAATATACTCGAGGTGAGGCTCAGGTCGACTGCAAATCAACCAACGGAAGGGAAGATCTTTCTTCAGCCGCACGAGTTCACCAATCATCTCGACAAGTTCGCACTGCAGTTCAAGTCCGTGACATTCGTCTAGACCGTCAAGGAGAATAACCAGGGACCGCTGAGTGAGAGGGTGGCCCTGCGCTTGCAAGAGGGAGAATGGCTCGACAATGAGTTTCCTGAGCTGAGTGCGAGGTGCTTTATCAAGGATCGTGGGGTCATAAGCGATTACTCTGTCAAGAAGGATAGCGTATTCGGGGAATGTAGAAGCGAGATGATATATGATAGTCGGGATGACAGTTTCGAATTTGTCGCGGTGATTAGGTCGGGAAAAAAAATACGACGAGCCGAGACACCCGTTTTCCTCGCAGTACTCTGCAAATGTCTGAGCAACGGCTGATTTACCGGTGCCAGCGGGTCCACTGAGCCACATGATCTTCGAGCTGTGAGTAGGGTCTCCAAGCCACTCGTCTCTGAGCTTTTTGCCGATGTTCTGTCGAGTTCCAGGGTGACATCGGGGAGGAGGATACCGAGCGCTTGCATTCACGTCAGCGTCTTTGCAGATGTAAGGGCGAAGAAGGCTCAGTCCTGAACCTAGTGTCAATGTTGCATCAAGGCTTCATGACAGGGCTTTACCTGCATTGCCGTTCGTCACCACCTGATAGATATTATGGATGCTCATGTTCGGGTGGTAATCAACCATGGTGGGGTTTGTGACCATAGCACTGCTCGCATTGGAGAAGAAGCCACCCGTCTGTCCTGAAGCTGGGATGAGATTAGTGCTTCTAAGATGTAGATCATGGCGGATCTAAGCGATATGCAAACCTGACGGCATAGCATCTTTCTGATCTGCCCCTGTCGGCTCCTCGGAACGTCGATCTGAGGCGGAGACTCTTTTCCAGTACACACGGAACCGGGATAGGTCGAGCAACATGGCTGTAAGAGGCAAAGGGATGGACGCCCACCCACAGCTATTTCGGTCGTACGGGCGTCTAATAGACGCCCAACCCAGCCCTGTCCATAATATACAGCGTGCGGTTTCAAATTAAATCGGGGCTCTTATTCTGAAGTATCATGTATCTCATTTTCAAATAAATCCTCTTTATAACACTCGTCCTTAATCTGATCTATTTATCCGAAAATAACAGATGAAAGTGATATGCCTTATTCAGAATACATTCAAATGCTCTTATTCCAACCTGAGCGCATAAAATTGGTGCAATGGCTGCCAAACATGGAATAAGAGCGTTTACATATATTTTGAATTAGACATGTTGCTTTCCTTTGTGATTTTCAGATAAATAAATCAGATTAAGGATGAGTGTCATAAACAGGACTTATTTGAAAATAAGGCACCAGATAGTTCAACATAAAGACCGCGACTTTATCTCAAACCATACGCAGTGAATATAGCCTATTGAGACCGTCTAGTTTTGGCACTTTAAACATGAAATCTGGCCCCTTTTCACAATTAGACAAACTTTCCTCTCACATTCTCCCTCGCGAGAACACTTTCAGGTCTAATTAGTTGAAAGTTCAACTTTTATGGCTACTAGATCTAAGTGGGATTTGATGGTCGAAAATGACACGCGACGATTTTTCTTATATCAAGTAACACACCCCATGAACCTCATTCGACAAAGCGCAAATGCGATTTCCAGATAGCTCAAATATCATTCAGACATTACAACTGGCATACGAATACTCCTACCGTTGGCGGTGACTGCCACTGGAACGCTCATTTCTCTCAAAAATCAATTGCGATCTCAGTCTCGGCATCTGCAAACATTGTCTAAATAAAACCCCAATCAGTCAATTCTCTGAGACTCCAACAAACAGTGGCAACACGTACGGTTGTCGCACCATCCGCCTCTGTGTCCGAGACGGATGCAGTGAGCAGCACAAGCGGCACCCGCAAAGGGAGACCACGACAAGAGGTCGCAAGTCACCTCGGTGTTGGTAGCAGCGGGAGTAGCAACAGTACTAGCCGCAAAGAGGGCAATGAAGGAGACGAGAATTTGAGTAGCCTTCATGTTATAAAAGTGTGGCTTGAGAGTGTGAGTAGATCAAGTCGCTGAAGTCGCTGAAGACGGAGTTGATATTGAGTTTTTGACTTGGGCTGCCTTTTATACGGAACCTTCCCTCATCTTGAGTGTGTGTCGACCGGAAGAAAAAAAAAATAACATTCCCTGTCGAGTTGCAGGCGCCTTTGAACCGAAATTTCATTTCCGACCTAAAAACGACATGCCGACAGCTAAACTGAGCTTCAGGAAGTATGTAGGTGTGGAGTATGATCCGGTACATTGCATAGGACGCACGGCTAGAATGGCCTGGGTCAAATCGACTTCTGAAAGTGCTCCAGCAAATGCTAGGGTCTATCTAGTCTCTAGGCCAGGCGTCTGATTTGTTGGGTCAGAGATTCCAAGCTTCGACGAGGGTGCTGCATCTTCGATTGGGAATATGCAACATACCGGACGCCTGGCCTAATGCCTTGCTAGAACTCGATTCGACCCAAGCGAATATGTCGATGCGGTGTTGAGTAGGCATCTGGATGATCTCACTTCGCCTTTTCCTCGCTCGCCAAGAGATAAGTGATACCTTGTCCTCAAGAATAATGGAACTTCCACGGACAATCTGGATTGCCGGCATAGCAGATAATATTAATACGAACCAAGTTAGGCATTTTTCAACCAGAGCACAGGTACATCGTGAATGTCGGGCACTTGAAAGCGAGAGGAGGAAAAACGGGCTAATACCTAATCGAATCATACAGAAAAAGTGTCCGAAGGGTAGCAGAGGAGGGAAGGGTAGTGGTGGAGGTGAAATGGGTCTCAGGCCCTCAGCCCATTCTGGGTAGAGGGGGANGAGCTTGTGGATGAGAAGGTAAAGGAAGCAGTAGGAGGAGAGACGGATGAGAGAAAGGACNTACCAGTAGTGCTAAGGGGAATCGATATGAAGAAGGGCAGCCCAGTGTGNTGANGGTTTTGAAGGCNTGATCCGCGAATTCGAGTATGGGAANNTAGAACTGCAAGGTATTCCTACTTGCCATGGACTTCGATTGACAGCTATTCGGCTATCCCACTTCGCGGCGGCTCGGCGGAAGTTCGATGCGACAAATAATCCAATTATGAAGAAATACAGGAAACTACGACTTACTCTTACAAACGCGTATAGCGTACCCAACAAAGAGTCGTAACATCTTAATATCATCGCAACTATGAACCGCACAACCCCAACCTAAAACTCCATATCCACATCCTGATGAAACTCACAAGGCTCCCTCCCAATCGCAATCCCCTCCCCAGGCAAAGCATTCCTAATTTCTTCTCCGACCACACCATCGCACTTCCCACACTCACATCTGACCTTCACCTTCACCTGCAGCTGTTCCGTCACTTCATCCTTATGATGCAAATTCTTACACGGGCCTTTCCCAAATTCATGCGGCACAAACTCGTCATCGTCAGGTAATGCATCATCTTCGCCTGGTCTCCCTGCTAGGAACGGATGCGCTAGCGCGCGTTTCGGAGTGATTCTTTTTGTAGACTCGGCGTGAAGGAGTTGCTCGAGGAAGTCGAAAGCGTCGTCAACGTCAGATGAATGCTGGGTTGGTGAGATCAAGGGGTATGAGTCGGCCGGTGGTATTGATGAGACTAGAGTCTGATCCGGATCGGGTTTGATTGTCGTAAATGTCGTTGGTGTCGTCGTATCATCGGGTGAGATGGGAGACGAGGATTCTGGTGGAACGGGTGCCTTCTCGGCTTCCTGTTGCAACCAAGCGCGGTATGCTGGGGTGTTGAACGGATAAAATCGAGGCTCTGCTTCTCTTGGGGTATAGAGATCAGGGTTTTGCTTCATGACAAAATCTCGCCATGAAATGCCATCGGAGGTTACGGCAGGAACATTCGTAATAAATACCCTGCCTTCACTTTTGATCAGAATGATTGATGACGTTTTGTCACGAAGAACGTACTATGCAGGGTCGCCGCTTTCTCCATTTGCTTGTGGCCGATAACCGCAGCGATCTCCATTAGAGCTTCAATGTCGTCATTGGATTGGAAGAGCGGAAACTTTCCGGTGAGGAAGAAGAGGAGGATCATGCCAACAGCCCAGATGTCAATAGCTGCGAGGTTGACGCTGGTGAGCAAAGAACACGCTTATATATGCGCTTGAATTACCTCCGGTTTGTTCAGTGCATTTTAACAGAACTTCAGGAGCTCGAAAACCACGCGTGCCTGCTCGATTTGCTTTTGAAACGGGCCTAACAAAGCGTCATTTTCATATCAGTAAGGGAAATTCAGCAAAGAAGCATGAACAAGAACCTTGTATCCTTGTCCGGATAGCCAACCTTCTCAGCAGGAGCGGTATTTCTCCCCCTTGCCAACTTTTGCATTCTCCGAACGTTCTCCTTCTCGTCATCGGAGAGTGTTTTGTTGTAGCCGTGTGGATGCCCTTTGGACCAGCCGGTATGTAAGCACCCGCCGGAAGTGGGAGGGCCCGCTACCATACGCTGATATATCATCAATACTCGCCCAGGCAGGCACGGTGTGCGGAGAGAATCGATTACTCACAGAGGCTAGACCAAAATCGCAAAGTGTCCCTATTCCCGTTCGCGGATCAAACAAGAAGTTGGCTGGTTTAACGTCTCTGTGGATGATTTTCCGTTCATGGATGTCCCGCAGAGCAGCCATAAGACACCGCATATATGATTTGATGGCTGGCATCGATAGTGTGCGGTAGTATTCCTACACACGCATCAGCATATGATCGAGCAACGTGATACTTACTCACGCGAAAGTCCTCATTTCGCTGGTAGGGCATGACGAGGACAACTTGGTCGAAATTTCTGGTCGCAGTGATAAGCTGCGAAACATGACGGCAGCCCAAACAGTCCACCATGATGGACACCTCGTTTTCGATACGACTGGGACTGCTCGTCACATATATGCGCTTGATCGCGACGAATACCTTCGACCCGGGCGGTTTAAGAACTGATTGATAATGTGCAGAGGATGAAGGTGGATGATGTCCAAGCCAGGGTGTGTTGTCCCACTTGGTGTGGTAATGCAGGTCAATCGCCTTGTACACCGACGAAAAAGTCCCCGTTCCCAGTCGATCAACAATCTTGTAATCTTCTTGCAGCTGAGGGACATGCTCCATGAGGTCAATGATCTCTTCCTCGATTTC
This sequence comes from Leucocoprinus birnbaumii, assembly GCA_027627405.1. Lineage (NCBI taxonomy): Eukaryota > Fungi > Basidiomycota > Agaricomycetes > Agaricales > Agaricaceae > Leucocoprinus > Leucocoprinus birnbaumii. Next base: position 47,268 of record JANIEX010000125.1, on the reverse strand, counting down.
CCTTCGCTCCTCGGGAGAGCGGTCGTTGATGGTGTTCTCCTCGTCAGTCTCGAGGGTGTCTATCGACATGCCATCGTCATCGTCGTACTCATTCGCCTCGTCTTTGTCCGAGTGTCCCTCCTCGTGGCTCTCGTCGTCGACTGGTTCTGGGGGTTTCCGCACTCGGATCTGGTGGTCCTGTTTCATGGGAGTGGCAAGCTCGTCGTCACTCATGTCGTCGTCGAGATCAGCTTCGCGCTTCACGGGTGTTGTTTTGCGCATGACGGTAGCAGATGGATGTTGAGGGTGAAGACGCGAAATGTGGTCCTGATAGTTTTGGACATCATCTGGGACAGTGAAACCTTCGATCGGGTCGTCGGACGAAAGCTCGTCATTTCGTTCCAGCGAGGCCCGGTATTTCCGATTATAGGCATTATTTCGGGCGTCGGAGGAGCCCACCTCGAGTGGATTGGAGGAGTGATGCGACAGCAAGACCAGTTCAGTCATCGAGTTTCTGAGCTCATCAACGCGAACCAATTCCAAAGTCGCGTCGGGGTCACGTGAACGTGAGCTCATTCAAGTCCCGCTGGGGATAAGATAAGCGAGATCAACGACAAACATCGGACAATAACGAGTCTTCTCAAGCTTCCATTAAGCGCTCATACAACTGAAATAGCTGTGAGGATGCGGCGTTCATCCTTTGCCTCTTACAGCCATGTTGCTCGAACTATCCCGGTTTCGCGTGTACTGGAAAAGAGCCTCCGCCTCAGATCGACGTTCTAACGAGCATGCAGGGGCTGGCCGGAAGGAGGCTGTAGCATCAGGTTCGCATATTGCTCAGATCGCTTGTAATCTGCATCCTCCAAGGGCACTGATTTCATCCCAGCTTCGGGACAGATGGGGGGCTTTTTTCCCGGTGCAAACAATGTAGTGGCTACGAACCCTACTATGATCGACAACAGTCAGAATACGAACATTAACACTATCTATCAGGTCGTCGTTCACGGAAATCCAGGTGAACCGCTATCGCACTTCGAGTCCTTGACACAGCATTGACATTTCGTTGAGCATTGCACTTCCTTCGCCCATATATCTGCAAGGACGCCGATGTGAATGCAAGCGCTCGCTATCCCCCTCCCCGATGTCATCCCGGAACTCGAGAGAAAATCGGCAGGAAGCTCAGAGATGACTGGCTTGGGGATCCGACTCACAGCTCGAAGATCATGTGGCTCAGTGGACCCGCTGGCACCGGTAAATCAGCCGTTGCTCAGACATTTGCAGAGTACTGCGAGGAAAACGGGTGTCTCGGCTCGTCGTACTTCTTTTCCCGATCTAATCACCGCGACAAATTCGAAACTGTCATCCCGACTATCGTATACCATCTCGCGTCTGCTTTTCCCGAATACGGAATCCTTCTCGACAGAATAATTGCTAATGACCCCACGGTCCTCGATAAAGCACCTCGCACTCAGCTCAGGAAACTCATTGTCGAACCATTCTCCTTCCTGCAAGCACAGGGCCATCCACTTACCCAGCGATCCCTGGTTATTCTCCTTGATGGTCTAGACGAATGTCACGGACTTGAGCTGCAGTGTGAACTCGTCGAGATGATTGGCGAACTCGTGCGTTTGAAGAAAGACCTTCCCTTCCGTTGGTTGATTTGCAGTCGACCTGAGCCTCACCTCGAGTATATTTTCTCGAGAGCGGATTTCGTGATTGATTGTCAGAAGCACCGACTTCTGATTGATGCCGACACAAAGACGGATGTGTCAAAGTTTTGCATGATGGTTTCGAAGCCATCAAAACGAGATTTTGGGGGAGCAGTTCTCTCGACTGGCCCTCGCCGGAACAGTTGATTAGAATCATTGAGATTGTGGACGGTCTGTTCGCTCTTGGTGATACAGTTCTTAAATATATTGGCAGTGCCCAATATGCAGACCCCGCTCAGCGCCTAGTCGACTTTTTAGCGTATATGGGACATGCAGATCGAGTCACAGCGGACAATCCCCTCGAAACCCTCGATCTTCTATACTCCCGGATCCTCGGCGATATCCCAGAACACATCTGGCCAACCACAAAACAGATTTTACAGCTCGAATTTGGCCTCCCTCACTATCGGAGGGAACACTCAGCTCAGACAACCGCCAATTTCTTGCGCATCCACCAAACCACCTTCCACGCTGCACTCAGGATGCTGCATTCAGTGCTAGAAATTCCCACCCCAGCCGACGCCGCATCAACTAATTTGCGAACATTTCATGCCTCATTCAGTGATTACTTGACCAATTCAGCTCGGTCTGGCAAATACCACATAAGCGAATCCGATGCTTTCCGGGATAACGGAGATCTGGGGTTATTCTGGCATAGTGTAATGCTCAGCGACGTCGCAACAGTGTCTGACGGTGCGCCCAACATTTATATTGCGTTACTGAGCCAACCTTTCTCCCACTAGATCTACTCAAAAGAAGAGATTATCCGAGTCTCACCCTCGTACCATACTTGAAATGGTCCTCAGGTCAACCTGATCAAGCTGCCCAGGGTCTTTACGACTTCTGGAAAAAATGGTTGTGGTGGGGAGTTTCGGAGTCAGCTCAGCTATACAAAGTTCCAAGCAAACTCCTTTCTTTTCTGGAAGATTTTCCTTTCCCGTACATGGAATTAGAGGACCCTGGATTTTTGCGATTTATCTCGTGGCTTTCGCAACAGGTAGGAAAGACCGCTCTTTCCCGTCGATGTCTCGGGATGGTCATTTCTCACTGATGAACATTACAGGGTCCTCCGAGCCACCTATTGCGCACAGAAGCCAGCAATGATCTCGATAAAGTACTTTTGGAAAGTGTAGTATCCCACTTTTCAGCTCGGGGTGTGTCCGTTGTACCAATGGCCTTCCCAATCACGGAAATCGAGGCCAGTACCACGTGAACTTGTTGTCTCCAATTTCGTGCTGAAGCTTTCAGCAGGTCACAACAGCTGCTCGCCGTTACTTCTTTCTGAATCGAGGAATACGAACATGCTTGTTCTGGACAAATGAAAATTATAATAGATTTAGACCTTATGGATGCCTTGGAAGGTCACGATTGAGTTGCAAAGCTTTAATCCAAAGTCAATTCGGTACTAGTGACTGTGTTCTCCACGTTAGCGGAGATGCTTTGTTTGACTCGATAGCTCGTGACATGTAAAGATAGTTCATAAATAACTGGCACTGCAGGCTTAGCTCAGGCTTGTTGTTCATCTCTATTGAATGTACGACGTTCATTGTGAAACAATCAACTTCAATCCTTGAATCGAACTAAATTTCATTAGTGAATTTCTATCATTGTCTGATGCAGCACAAGGATACTTGCGACCACTGAAAAAGGGTNCCGACACACGTCGAGGACTTAATAGCGACTCTACTACAACATGACGGTTGAAGGTAAAAAGGTAAAGAATGGCACTGTGTTTGTCCCCCTAGGCTGGCTTCATCCCAACGGCTCAACGAGGTCCGATCTCGGACAGCCCCTGTCCAGTTGATGCACGTACGAAAGTACTAACAATCTGGGCTTGTGTTTTTTTGGGGGGAAAGTGTCATAATATTGCTATATAGCACAGACATAATATGTGCCACAAGGCGATGCTATAAAGTCAGACCCCGCCAAACCTACCGATTCAACTCGGTTAGCTATCCAGCCCAAAATCAACTTACAACTTACCGTGGAACAGTGCTCTTGAGATTTCTGAGAGCAAAGCCACCCGGTTCGGTTTCATGAACAGTATAGCTTGACATGTCTACTCCTATCGGGTGATTCCCACTATGGAAACTATCAGAAATCATTTGATTTTGGTGCATATCCTGTTTCAGGATGGTTCGGTTATTGAGCATGGCGAAGAAGGAATTGCTGTATCTGAAAGCCCTTTCCGAGTGAGACAAATGCTTTGTGAGGAGATATATACTCACAGCTTTCCGATAATATAGCTCCTGAAAATCGAGCTTAGCGCCTTTGGGGGACAGTAATATATCTGAAATTTAACCCACGGTGCTAGGAAGAAGGTGCCATTCTAGAGGAATGTCAATTCCGAAAAAATGAGATAAAACTGTGGCCGCTTACTGGTGGGCCAATATTTGGAATAGCGGTAACAAATAAGGTAATGAGAGCGACGGTAGCTAGCAAAGTTTGAGCTTCGATTCTCTAATCTGAGAAAGCATACCGCCACACCGCTTGCCACATTCGTTTCAATCGTCAACCGCATTATTTTTGTTACTACACTGTTCATTTGATCTCCATTCTTCCAGCTTCTTGATCTTAGAAGCTACGGCAGTACAATCAGTGGAACATTAACTACTGAAAAGCAAGGACTCACCAGCCAAGTCATCGTCACGGCAATAAGAATGTCAGCAACTGCGCTGAAAGTCACCCATATCTATCAACCCTGTCAACAAGCTGACCTGATTGGTCCGGAATATTCACTCATACTATCGAAAATTTCGTGAATCTTGGTTGCCAATTTGATATCGTTCCAGCTCTTTGGTTCTTGAACCCATGTAAAGATGAGATTCACGACGAGGGAAGAGGGCAACTGACCACGATGCCAATACCAAGACCTCCAGCAGCTTGTGCNAGGGTGCACTATAACACAAGCCCGCCTATCAAAATCTCACCACAATAACACACCAGGCGAAAGCACCCACAAAGATNATTAACCCAGTAATCACTCTAAATCTACTCAAGATGTACACCCGCCACGCATACATCCCTTGAACAACAAGCGCAATAATGACACTCATTATGGGAGTGTCAATGTTGGCTAAGAAAAACTCGCCTAGCCGGTTCATATCTCCGAAGCCGAAGACAAACCAGTGAAAGCCATCAGCTGCAGTCATGAAGGTCTGCGCTGTTTCCACCAAGAAGATGAAGTGCGCTGAGAGATTTCGTAAGCTCAGAAAATTCCGCCCATAATTCCATTTCTACTCCGGGCCCTTGAAATCTTACCTGCNGTTTTNAGGGTTTTGCGGTCATCTGGGAAGTTGATATGGTAGAGATCTATGACGGCTTTATCAAAATCATTGTTAACACGAGTCAGTCTCAANAAACTCACAATATTGTAGCGTAAGCACTCCGAATAACCACCAGTTGAGCAGGATNCCGATGTACTACGACATTTACAGTGAGATCCAGATCCAAGNACAAAAACTAGTCACACACACCGGAGGGCCAGCTCTTGATTGTGTCTGTGAACTCATATTCATCGTTTATGAGCATGAAGAGGGCAACTCACATTGGACCAGTATCTTGCGGAATGGGCGGCAATCCCGTCTTGAAATTGCCTGAGCTCATCGTGTTGTAGAACAATTGCCGGTCAATGCCCGCAGTAGCGAAGAGGAACGGGGTAATAATGTCGGCCTCGTCCCTTTATACCGCCCCAAACGATAGCTCAGCACCTCGCCAAGCCCTGCATCTTATAAAGCCATTTGTTTGATGTTCAGTTTCCGGAAATAGCTGGAAACAAAGTAGTTGAGCCTGGATCGCGAAAACCAGTGCAAANGGCCATGAGATGATCAAAGCCAGGCATAACACCATTTACTCCTTAGTCTTCGTACCCTTTGCCTTCCTGTTGATTATTATTTTACAAGGGATTCACTAGCTTCGAGCGTAATACTTGGTCTGTAGATAATGAGGCATAGACTGAGCCAGCAAGCTTGACGAAGTTGTTGAACTATAAGCTGATAGTTTGAAGGCTGTTCTCGGTCTGATGATCCGTAGTCAATAAATATAGAACAGTTGAGCGGTATACATAGTGTGTACACCGCGCAAGCGCCAGTTTCAAGTCGCTGAGGTTAACAGTCAGGGTAAGAAAGGGAGAGGAATCTCGCTAATAGATTCCGTTTGTGGTCAGCCCGCTGACGTAGGGGCGATTGGGCGCTTAGATCAAGAGATTGCATTATCCAATGGTAGAGCGTGGATTTCAGTGTTTTTTCATCAACTACTAAGTCGAGCGCGGTGTAATCTGACATTCGAATGGTTTCAAGTGTCTATGCGCACAAAAATCAGTAATCAGCACGGATCAAATAATACGGAAGAACGCAGATCCTTACGCAGTAATTCCAGTACTCCAATGAACCTCCGGTTCAATCACCCGGCCATCCTTTCCAATTTTCTTCGAGATCGAGAAGTTGGCGAGAATATTTGTGATATTGAGGAACAACGCCGCTTCAGCGAGGTGCATTCCTAGTGAGCATTGAGCACAACGTTCTTGGTCAAAGCAGTCGAAAGGATCTTCCCTCACCTGGACAAATACGACGACCAAAACCAAACACAAACTTATTCGGGTCCATCTGTTGGTTCTCGCCAAGGAATCGAGTCGGATCAAACACGTCTGGGTTGGGATATACGTTTGGATCCCTCGTCATGGCGCTATCATCCACCTGGTCAGGACCATTCAACAAATCTCGCGAGTTGAGCACCCACTAGACATTAGCTACTATTTTCGAGCCTTTGGGTATGAAATATCCATCGTATGAGTCATCTTGAGTGACCTCATGCGGAATTGCTATCAGAGTAATGCTGTCTTACTCGAATGTGATAACATATGTATAGCCCTGATGCTCACCTAAAGGTGCAACGGGGCCCCAGCGTTTAATCTCTTTGACCACTGCGTTCACATAAGGGAGAGAGGAGGTATCGTCGGGTGTGACCATTGTTCCGCCCATAACACGATCAACTTCTTCTTGAGCGCGTTTTTGAATGTCGGGGTGGAGTGCCATGAGGAGGAAGAATGTTGTCATTACAGAGACGGTCTGTAAACAATGAACCATGTTAATTTGTATAATAGGCATCAAAGTTAGAAGACTTACAGTATCGCCTCCACCAACGTACAGCGATACAGCACTCCAACGAAGAATTTCTTCACGTTCTTCTTCAGATGAGGCAAATTGTTCGTCAGCGATGTGGTCCGAGACAAAAGACTCTTGATACGATCCCGACTCCTATATAGCGAGTTAATTGGAGTAAAGCTACAATTTTACAATGATTCTTACAATTTGCGACTTTGCCCAGTCGAACGGGACGCGGTCAATTCTCTGAAGCTCCTCTCCCGTGGCTCGGGCTAACTTCTTAAAGCCTGACCCTGGCATCCATTCGGGGAGGTAGCGTACTAATTAGAATGAGGTTTTTATGAGGAGTTGGCCTGTTAGGTGATAGACGATGGCTCACAGAATGGCAGAAATTCAACCAAATATCTACCAGGCTCGTTAAGAAGGCCAGTCAATCGAAAAGATTCTTCTAGTAAGCCGACAAATCGGTCGTCTTCATCAGCAACTTGATACCCGTAAGCGACGCTCATGATGACAGCAATAGCATTCCTTTGAGTCAGGCGGTAAGTAACTCCGAAGCATGAATGTGTTAGCATAGTCCTACCTTCGAATGTGCGTAATGAATTTATCGGGAGTCTCCTTCAGTAATTTGAGGAGTTTCTGCAGCTCTGCGTATTGAAGTTCCCTGTAGGTGACAAGAGCACGTGGGTTCAGAGTCTTGTGAAGGAGAGTCCTATAAGTCTTCAGCCTGCTGCCCATCTTCGTAAGGAAAACACCATCTTGTCTCTCGCCCAGCTGGCCGCTCATCCAGAGGGTAGGACGACTGGAATAAATCGATGAACGTTGATCAAGTAACGCGTTGGCAGATTTGTAGTCGTTAATAATTATAGTTTTATGATAGCCCATCCAGAGACAAATCAAAGACCCTACAAACGAAACAGTTCAGTAACGCGAAATGCACATTTCGTTTACAGATCGTGTGCTCACCATATTGCTCTGCAAAACCTTTGAAAGCAACCCATGGTTCTGTCCTTGGTATATGATGCACATTCCCCAGAAGATTGGCAGGAGGACCAGGAGGCAGCTTAGCGGACTTTCGCTGATACTTCCAGATGCCCAAAGCAAGCAGGGTGCAAGTGGCGACAGTTAGGTAGTCGAGCCTATCAAGATTCACATTCATAGCGAGTTATAAAGGGCGTTTGCGCGTCGTGACCCATCGCTAGTGCTTAAATAAACGAGAAATGAGTGTTTTACGAGAAATTCGATGATGCTCGAAGGAAAGACGCTTAACTCTATCCGAGGAAGGTCGCCGGATGAGTCAGCCGGACGGCCCAGAAAAGGCAGGCAGTGGAGCGACAAAAAAAGAAAACGCACTTGACCAGAATCGAACAGGCAGCTTGCTAAAAGGCTCTCACGCGCTACCATTGCACCAGGCAATCAATTTGGCTCGGCTAAGCCTTAGCAATATGATGCGTGTAAGCACAGTCATTTGCCTGTGAGCACATACGGAGAACGCCCTTGGTGTGGAAGAGGACGAGAACGACGCTGTCCGTCCACACATGCACATACCCGACAACACTCGCGCCTGGTTCATAGACATCCTCAAAAGTAACTTATTCCAGCAACTTGCTCCCTTTCTTGTTCTTTTTCTCGTTCCTGCACTTGTCCTCCTCGCCACCACAGCTCTCCACCCCGCTCGGCTTTTCTACATCCTCACCATGGGACTTGAAAGTATAGGTCTCGGCCTCGCATGGTTATTCAACCCAAGTTCAAAGTCGAGTAGCTCGACTGGTAGCACGAGATCCTCTAGCGAGAAGAAATCGAAGAAACCACCTCGAACCAGAGCTGAACAGGTTGCTCAGAATGGGACGGCTGTTCACGGTGAGTTTTGTTCAAGTCGTTCGCGGCGCCACTGATTTAGACTCTTTGTAGGCGAGGCTAAATGTGCCGACGAGGGATACTACCCAGGACTGGTGAACATCTCTGGGACTTATTGTTTCATGAACTCGACACTCCAGGTGCGTGGCAGCGCTTGTTTCCCCAATCAACCAACAATTCTTAGCTTATCCATTCTCTGGTTCGAATTCTTTCAGGCTTTAGCCTCTCTGACGTATCTGCAACCACATCTCGACGCCATAATTGCCAAGGCGGAGGCGCTTGATGTCCCAACGCCAGTGATTGATGCTCTTCAAGATCTCTTCCAACGTAAATCACCTCTCGTGTCGTCACTTTTTCCACGTATGCTAATTAACCTACAGGTTTAAACAAACCCCACTCCTCCTATCATGCCATCCGCCCAACCGACATAATCCAGGTCCTTAGCACTCAGACCGAGGGCCGCACCAACTCACTCTTCTACTCTCGCGAACACCAGGACGCTCAGGAGCTCTTCCAAGTCGTATCTGAGTGTATCAAGAACGAAATCAGTGCTGTCGATAAGGAGGGTTATCGAGATAGAGGGTTAGGTGGGCTAGCGAAAGTTCCGCCTGAGACAATGAGGGATATAGGAAAGAGCGTATTCGACGGGTTGACTGCGAACAGACGGAGCTGTTGTGCATGCGGATATACGGAAGCAGTGATGCATTTTGCCTTGGATAATTGGCAACTTGCTGTTCCCAGACTCGAGGTACGTTCCTTCTTTCTCCCTCGTACACTAGGGTCACGCTAACGCATAGTATTTTATAGGCCGTATGTCGACTAGAAGACTGTCTAGCAGACTACACCCGCCTCGAAATCCTCGCAGACTGCATCTGCCGCAAATGCTCCGTCATCGCCACATTTAAACGACTCGAGGGCGAATTACTCAAGCTCGAGCACGAAACCGCCCCCGACAAGAAACCCAGCAAATCTAAAAAAGAACGACTGAAAAAGATCCAGAAGATGGAAGCCAGAGTCCGTCAGGCAATCGCAGAAGAACGCATCGAAGATGAACTCAAAGACGTCCGAATGGAGAAAGTCATTAGTCCAGCTTCGACAAAACAAGCTATGATAGCTCGAGTAAGTAGTGCTAGCGTCTCTCTCCCCCCCTCCGCGGTTATTGACCCATCAATCCAGCCGCCTCCTGTGCTCGCACTCCATATTAACAGATCCGTTCATTACGGGCACTATGCATCCAAAAACAACGTCCGCCTCCTCTTCCCCGAAGTACTCGACCTAACACCATACACCACCTCTGGAAACCTTTCCACCGTCCCAACGTCAGCTATATCAACACCACCACCCGCTTTACCCCGTTCAACGACACCAACGCCATCCACCTACTCCAACCCGCGCATTATCTACCGTCTCTCCGCTGTTGTATGCCACTATGGTCAACACTCGTTTGGGCACTATATCTGCTACAGACGGAAACCTCGGCATCCGAGTGTTGGCACCGAGAAGCGCTGGGCTCCCCCTCGAATCATTGATCCCTTGCGCTTAGAAGACGATTCCTCCAGTATCAACAATCTACCCAATGGTGACGTGAATGGAAGGGCTGTTGATGGCAGCTTTGAAAGTCTACACAAATCCTCAGCACCCCCTAACTACGTTTTTGCTGACGAGCCAGAACCACGTCCCGGCAAAGGCTGGCTTCGGATAAGCGATGACGCTGTACGAGAATGTGGTATCGAGACGGTATTGCAAGAGGGTATGGGGGCGTTCATGTTATACTATGAGCGTGCAGTGTTAGATGTCCCTGGAGTGTACTCGTCCTCGTTTGGGAGGGAAGGACGAGATGGGAGTCCTAGAAGCTCGGAAGAGACTTTGAAGCCTGAGCTGAAGACTGTGAATCTAAATGGGAGTGTTGCTTCGTTGGTTAGTGAAGTAGGAGTAGGCGTTCGACATCCCACCGCCACACAGGATCACAAGCATGCTATACCACATTCACACCCTGATGGACATCCACACTCGCATTCACATTCACATGGACATGCAAAGGGCAAACTACGACCAGAAGACGGTGTGCCCGTACCATCCACATCGGGGCTCAGCGCTAGCATCAGTCAAGATACAAGGAGCAGTAGACCCTCAACGACACCAATACCAATATCCTCGCCCAAACCGATATCACCTACACCAATTGGTTTACCAGTTGGACTATCAGCTTCATTATCCTTATCACAATCGCAAATGGTACCTAGAGCACACATCGTTAGGAACGTTACTTCAAGAAGAAGTAGAAGTGCTGCTCCGAGGTCTAGGTCGACTACCGAGAGCCCTATGCCCATGCAGGTGACGGAGGAACAGGCAAATGGACATGCGAGGACAGAAGAGGTGACGATGAATGGGTTGCATTTNGATTTGAGCGCTTCGGCGCCTTCGATTGTTCAGACAATGAAGCCTTCGTTATCGTCATCATCATCATCAACGAATACAACAACCCCGACGACGAAGACGAGTGGTAGTGGTGGTAGTCCGCATAATTCGCCTGGAAAGTCGAAACACAAGAATAAAGGTGGATCGAGTAGTTTGCGGTCACGACAAGTAGAAGAGGTGCAGCGCATACATTCACCTCAACCACTTCATCAGCCTAATGCAGCGCCTATAGTTGACCTCAAAGCATAGATAACAAGAGTCCCGAAGGCCGTCCTGGTTCCCGCCGTCCTGGTTCCCGCTGTCCCGCCTTTGCGTCTTCATGTATCTCGCCTCAAAGCTTACATCACATTACCTGATCGAATTCATAGCAAAATACTCTGTATCAATAGTAACCCCCACTACGTTCTTCCTCCGTTTCTGCTGAGTGCCACCAAGATCCTTCTTGATTATATACACCATATACGTCAAATCGACGCTTTTATTTCTTGTCTTTCAGTTCTCGATAGTGGATTTCGTGTAGATGTGGTTGTTGAGTCAGGTTTCGAGCAGAAATTTGAAAGTATATCATATCCAGGCTAGGGGCTCTTTTATTATTATTCTTTGATCGTAGTTATTGGTTGAAGCTGGCAGTTGGTAGTACTTTATTATTCATATACATGCACACAGGTTTTCGTTTGGAAAGGAGGGCAAGGAGCCAGCTGGGAACGGTTTCCACAACACCATCAGAAGTGATAGGGTAGAATGACATCAGGGCCTGGCGCCCAGTCTTCGGGCGCTTGCTACGGAACATGCATCAGTCCGGCTGTCAACGTCAACTGTCTCCTTCTCGAATTCCTTGGCACCACGTTTTACAACGACGTCAAAGCCTCATACTTTTCAATTCGCTTTGTACTCAGCTCCGCAGTTGTTGTTTTGAGTATATATCATTTCGATCAAAGCAAGCCAAAAGTACTGTACAACAACAAAACAAAGCACGACGAGGAGAAATAGATAGATAAAAGTTTTGGTCTATTGAAAAGAGAAATCCTTCTGAGTCCCGGAAAATTTACTGCTTGACTAGTATCCCCGACATAATTGTTCCAAAGGAAAATGTAACACTACACCGTCATTGTATGGTCCCGTTTGATACTTGTGCTATATAAGAAGAGTTCAGATAAATCGTCAGGTCAACCAACGACATATCTTTTGCTCAATCTACTGATACAATGGGGTATACAGCGTCAAGAAACGGGGTGGGTAAAAGAATAATGATGGTGCAAGGCAGCGAGAGAGAGCAAATGAGCAAAAGGAAACAAGAGGCGAGGAAAAATTATTGTGGATGCGGTTTTAATCCGAGGACTGGCTAGGAGTTATGTCGTGAAGCGTGGCGTTGACGGGGGTGGCGTTAAAGCGATACGGAGAAACTGCGCACGCAATTGTTCGTTGTTGGTATGATTGATGATGAGCAAATAAAGAGTTATTGGAGGGGAGTGAGCTGAGAAAATGTGGAAGCGAAGGTATCCCGAGGACCGGAGGAATCCGGTATGAGTAGGCCAGTGTCCCACCCTCCGTTGTGAAATTGTAAGGAGGTCAAGAGACGACTGGCGCACTGCTGGTGTTGTCTACCAGTAGATGCGGCGCTCGATGGTACGAGCGGTGCGAGGGGCCGAGTGGTGAACGACTCGTTTTACGCGAGTGACGGTAGGATACCTGGAGGAGTCGTTAGGGATTGCAAGGCCAATTGGCATAGAGGATGGTGTCGTACCAGGCGTGGTAGACCTCGGCGTCAAGCTGGACCTCAATGATTTGGCGGCCCTATGAGCAGCGTGTTAGCCTTGTTTGACAGTAGTTCGGTGAGCAAACTCACGAGGTAGTCAACATGAGAGCCAACGACGAGACCCTCTTGCCTGCCCTTTGTGCCATGGCGGACAGCGACGATGTCACCGGGGACGATTTCCTCGTATTCGTAGGTTGTCATAATTGCAGTGCTAAATAGGGGAGTTGTCTCTTGAAGACGAGTGGTGTCTTGAGGTCTAGATGGGAGATACAGACGTGAGCGCCGTGGGCGGTAGTGAGGAAAAAGCGGAAAAAGCTCACAAGCTTGATGGGAAGAAGAAAAGAATGGGGGACAGGGCTGAGAACGCCGTGGGCTTTTATAAGATTAGATACCCTGAACAGACGCACGGATGCCTCGAGGCACGATGTCCCTGGATTTCGCCGGCCACGGTTCTCATTGTTCTCCAGCACTCGGTTTGGCCTTTCATTTCCCGCAATACTTACTTCCTCGCCAGGAATAATGCGTCGTACGACTGATTACTCGTATTGTTAGCACCTTCACTCATAGTTGCTAGCCCACCATTGACGGTGATTGCGAGAACAAGGCTAGCGTATTGTTGTCGATGGCCGCGGAGGCGGCGGTGACATAAAGTTGTGGCCTCATGGACACCTCGTGTCATGCGCCTCTCGTCCAAACCGGGGACCGACGGAAGAATGCGCTATAAATACTTACACTCTGTCTGTGCACCGATCATGCGAGGCGATCACCCCAGTCCCGATCACTGGCATAGCGAAATACGATCGATGACCTCGGGAAAAAATACATACAGATACATCCAACATACACCAGATATTTGATACACGCAGCATAACCCATGCCCTCAAACTCATCTCCGCACAGCATCACGGTGACGACCTCGACCTCGAGGCTGGCATCTTATCACGAAACCATTCCCGAATCAGGTCCCATACTCGCCATGATCGGTCTATAGGGGTTACATCGTCTAACCTCGACGCTCCAGGACTAGAGCCAACACCCACAGCGCCACGAGTGCCACTAGTGGTTCCTGCCGAATTACCAACGAACCCAGGATCACAGAGCCGGCCCTGAAGCTCTCGCATGACGTCTTCTGAAGAAGTTTCATACATCCGCTCTATTTCGCTTTCTCGCGAGTAATAATATGGGCGTCGGACAGCGTATGGTGCTAGAGCGTTGTATTTGCGTACGAGTGAGTTGAGCTCGGAGATGGCGGCTTCGTGGTATGAAAGCTCTTTCTTGACCCACTCAGGATCGCGTAGAGCTTTAATTTCGTCAAGGGTGACTTTGTGAAGTAGACCCGGTGGATGCTTCATGTTCAGGATCCTTAGGGCCCGTCTCACCCAAGACTGTCGTAATATCTCGCGGAAGGACCTGGCAGCGCTCTCAAGTTCTGGAAGAAATGTCAAAATGTGAGGACACTTCATTGGAAAGCTTTACCTACCACCTTGAACGTCGACCCAGGGAGGAGCAGCACCATTCCGTTGCACAATCCGATTCATCAAGAACTCTTCTCTCGCAATAAACGGATTCGACTCATCAACCGAACGTACAAGTGGTTGCCCACGACCTTTCACATTCTTGAACACTCCAGACGTCCGTGCTTTCTATAGGATTTTCAAATCAGTCACCACAACATCCCTAAACCAAACGATCAAACGACATAATCAAGGCGTACCTCGATCCTCTCTTCAACCAGACTATTCCACCCTTTTACACTAACAGGGTTCGGTTTCCCAGTCATCATAAGATGCTTCTGCTCCCCTCTCTGGATACCCAATCTATAGTCCAACGTACTCTCCAAAGCCTGACTCAACCTCCCAACCTGTTGCGCTTTCCTCATCTTCTCTTTCTCCTTCCTTACCAATCTCTCATCTAAACTACCCTGACCCAAACCGCCCAAACCACCAGGTGCGCCGTATCCGGTCGATGTAGCTGGTGGAGGGATGACAGCCGCTTTAATGTTGAATACCCCTCCTCCATCGGACGGTGGTTTGAATTTTGTGTCCCAGGGTTTGTGAGAGGGGTTGGAGGGTAGGAGAGATTCGTTTGCCCAGGATCCGGAGCGGGGTTTGATATAGGCTGTGTGGGTGGTTGAGGAGGTTGATATAGCCGATGTGTCTAGAGAGTCTAGGTCGTCGACAGTAGCGACGGATGCAGATCGAACTTTCGGAGGAGTGCGCTTTTAGCTTTTCGTTCGGCAGTGACGATAGCAGATCCTCGTAGAGGCTTATACTTGTCTACTAGCATACGCAATACAGCATCCTGTATCCGTTCATCACCAGTCCAGTTCTCGTGCTGTTGCTCTAGGGTTTGAAGAGTTTGAGATTTAGAATGCTTCTGGGATTCGGAGGCTTCCTCAGATTCTTCGCGCTCGGCATCAGCGAAAAGCTGATCACTCGCACTACGTGCTTGAGAGTGTGAGCTCCTAGTCAAATTAGCTGATACAGCTGTCGGTGAAGAGCGCTTGAGGCAACGTAGTGAAGACGCAGTCCGAACTGGATGCATGAAGCGTCATTTCGGAACGCCGCTTGGTCGTGTCTAATTGGCGTCAGAATCGGCACATGCCGAGTGTTTACCGCCGCCGGCTCGACGACTTTGTTTCCTACTCCCACGATCGTTGCCTACAATCACCTACCGGATTCCACTCAACTATTCGACGTGAGTTGTATAAGTATGCAGGCTGTAATTCCATCTCTCAGCAACTCCTCCTGCAACCCAAGATTGGGATTAGCATTATCTCCACTAAATCGAAATAAATACCGAGAATTCAAGAAAGTCGTGCTCCAGAGGTCACATGCTTATTGAGCTTGACTGCAGTACTCACACGAGGAAGGCTCATACTTAAAGCATGGTCTGCTGCGGTGTTTCAGCGTCTAATTTCTTCTGCTATCGACCATCATGAATGAGAGAACTCCAACATTGAGGGACATCCCTCGATACGAGAGAAGTAGCATTCCCGACAACTTCTTCGTAAAAAACCAGACTCCTGATGATCCGCTACGGCATGGATCTACGCGTCCTGTTTTTCACGACACGGAAGGTTTGTCCATCGAATACTCTCTAACAAGCTGGTGCTAATGATACCTATGAAAACAGCGCGGCCGGACGATAGGAAGATCGTTTTCAAAAGCGGTGATGGGGAACGATTTATTCTCAAATGTAATGAGGTTGAAACTCACAGCGGCGAACTCGTACCGGTAAACTGGAGGTCCCGCAGCGTGGTTGACCTACCGGAGTCGTCAGCCACTCTGAGAAGCCTCTTCTTGTTTATCGGCCCTCGGAGGCATCCTGACTTAAGGGATGAGCCTTTCGATTTTGTCGCGAGGTTAGCGAAAACAGCCGAAACATACCAGGTATTCAATGCCATGAATATTTGTTCCGTTAAGATGGGGTAGGTAATTGCGTTCAGATGACTTGAATATCGCCCCATCTATGACTTTCCAGATCGTTTTACGATCGTTACCCCGCGCAAGTGCTCCTTTACGCAGCACACAACAATTATCCAAGAATCTTTAACGACGCTGCATTCCACGTACTCACTAGCCAGAACCTAGAAGATGTCACACCTCTCCTCCCTGAAGACTATCGCATTAAATGGGTAGGCATATCATTACCTTTATCGTATGTCATTGCGCTCATGGCTATTCTGGACTTGAACTTTACGACCAGATCGAATATCACGGGCGCGTTTCAGTCGCCCTCGGAACTATTACTTCTTATCCTTCTATGTTCCAGAGACCGTGGGGTCGGGGCTTTTTTTGGATCTGACTGTTGGGAAAGCTGTGGACAAGTCATTCTTGCGAGCCTCGCCAAAGGCGTTCACTCATTGAATGACCTGACCACTACTTTTCGTAGTCAAGTGGAAAAGCATTTGTCGAATTGTAAAAGATGTGATGCATTCTGTGGCGACTGGATGGCGTACGCCGAAACCCAGATTGCGCAGGTTGCTGTTTTCAGTACTGAGAATGACCATAGACTCCAAAACTGACAGCCGAGAACTCTGGTTTGTGCGTGTTGATTGGAAATGTTTCGTAGTGTATAGTAGCGTTGATTTCCCTGTACAGAATGTGGTTGGTTCGCTTCCTTTTTATTATTGTGTCATATTTCATACCTTGTACATGGCGAGGGTGCTTTTGAGGTTTCATATCAAAGCCTCGATAGCTTCCTGAAGTCTTGAAATGAAATGAAATTACACTCGTCTATTGATCGTGTTGTGGCGATTTGGTTGGTTCGGTGTTTATCAAGTCATTTACAAGTGACGAGCTGAAATTGAAGGGATCGACCATTACCGCAGAACATCGATTGTCGTGCGACGAACAACCTGTCACTCGAAATCGATTCAGCTTGATGCAGACTCGTCTCAAGATTGATGTTGCCAAAATGCAGGAAAGAAGGTACGGTACTCGACAGAGAAATTATGATGCGCTACTTTTCCAGGCCAAGCTAAGAATCTTCACTGGGTGACTGCCAGAATTTGGATACTTAGTAGAGAAAGAGACTAGATCAGACGATAGATGAGTAGCATCTAGTCGCGGGTAGTTTACGACAATGACATATAACTATTGATAAGATAACTCAACACGCTCAGATGGTTTCTTGTACAACCAGAGAAAAGATCGCAGAAAATGAGTACTGAGACTTTAATCAATGATGTCATCAATTACCCCTATTTGGCCACACTTATTGTGGCGGTCGTTTCTATTCTCCCACCCAACATCATTCTGTTCTCTCATGGCCGACCCAAACAGCAAAACAGACAAAGGAAGAGTATACCACACAAAATGCACAGGAGCTGCTCTCGATACAGTCACTCGGCATGCCAAAGACGAAGAAATCACTCTCTTCGGCAGTTGTTTTTGTCCATTTGTTCAACGGGCGTGGATCGCTTTTGAGTACCTCGGAATTCCATACAAGGTGCATATCAGTCGCCTTCAGTTGTATCCATTCAAGCTCTGACCCATTGGTTATCCAGTATTGTAAGCGAACCGCATGCACTCAAAGCCCTATTTTTGATTGATCCTTTGATCCTCGATTCTGCAGATGAAGTGGATCCGTACAAGAAGCCTCAAGATCTTCTAGAAGTCTCGCCTAAAGGTCTCGTACCAGGGCTGAGGTTCAGCAATACATCACCCCCTCGGTCCTTAAACGAGAGCACTGTTATCATAGAGTACCTAGAAGAGTATGTTCTTGTTTCTGCCATAAGCATGTAGCTAAACGAGGGATCGGATATCAGCCTCGCATCTGGAACGACTCGACGATCCCTCTTACCGCCTGTCACCAATCCCTGTAAGTGCACTATTTATCTCTACGAGATATTTTACTGAGCGAGTAATTGACTCGAAATAACAGACGCCCGAGCTCTAATTAGACTCCAAGCAGATCACATCAATCGGGCACTTGTCCCGGCTTTCTATCGTTTTCTCCAAGCACAGGAAAAGGAAAAACAGATTAGCACTGGCAAAGAGTTTCATGAAACAATTGAGAAACTCGTACAGCTTTTTGAAAGAGCTGAAAGGGAAATTCTTGGTGGGGGTGGAGTTTCCGGAGAAGGCGAAAGAAAGGCTTTGGCTAAGGGTCTTGGATTGTGGATTGATGGTGGCGAGTTGGGTTGGGCGGACGTCATGGGTCGCACCCTGTATGTATGCCTAC
Organism: Leucocoprinus birnbaumii; assembly: GCA_027627405.1. Taxonomy (NCBI): domain Eukaryota; kingdom Fungi; phylum Basidiomycota; class Agaricomycetes; order Agaricales; family Agaricaceae; genus Leucocoprinus; species Leucocoprinus birnbaumii. The sequence goes on along the minus strand of JANIEX010000125.1, from coordinate 28,759 downwards.
CTGCTATCTCTCCATATTCAATGCATCACTAACTCACTTATGGTATGGGGCTACAGGGATATACCGAGCGCAAGTAGTTCTGAAGCACTACAGGGGCTTCGAGCTTCCACAAGGGGAAAAGTTTAATGCCTGGCTGAAGCGCCTGTTTGAGCACCAAGCCTTCGTCGCCACCCGCAGCACAGAGGAGCTATACCTGGATAGCTACGAAAGGCAAGTGGACTGATGAAGCCGTGCTACTATAGGGTCTTGCGGTATTTACGTGAGAACCTTCTAGATATGCCTTTAATCGTCCAAACACCAGTCAAGTGGCGAACGCTATCAATACTGGGCGAGGCTTACCTTAAAGAATGATTATAAATACCGGCTGAACTCAAGAAGCTGACTTGCCTGAGGATCAATCGTTTCATGACGGTGATGACCATCATAAATCTGCCATACCGGAGATCATAGGCCGGATAATTCCATTGGTATCGGAGTAGGGTAACAGATAGAATTGAGTGTTCAAGTTTCAAAGCAATTCCTCGTCTGCCTGTCAGTCGTAATATACAAGAAGTCCTTACACCACATTGTCAGAATACAAATGCTAGATATGCTACAAAATTGTATGATCAGTTGTCATAAGTCCGGGTGGGTTTTCTACTGGAATGCCAGCTACGATGGTGACGGAACTTGATTCAGCTGGTTGGGTGTATATGGCTAAAAGTAGTGTGCGGTGAGCTAATCGATCCGACAAAATGAGGATGAATGAGCGTACGCAATCCCTCAGGCTCCTCAGCTTCGTCAAGAGCCTGTCTTCGCATGTATATCGCCTTCTCGCGTGTCTTCTCTAAGAGACTAACAAACTCGAACATAGCCCGATCTCTGAATCGCACCTCCGCTTTCGTCCCCTCAGTCAAACCGCCGCCTGGTGAAGGCTTCACCTCAAAGTACAAGTAGTTGCCGCTGAATGTAGGCTGCTCGAATCTTGTTGACAGTATAGCATGCAGGGGGACGGACAGGGAGTCCAATGAGTTCTTGGAATCACTAGTGAATATGAACTGCGGAACGGGAGATGGTCACCAGTCTTGAATGGTTCGGGTAACAGCAGGTACGCACGCGTTGGTCAGTGAGCCAGATCTTTCCCATAGACTTAAGTCTCTTGGTTCCTCCTGAGCCTCCAGCAAGGGAACTACCTGAAGGCGGCGCATCGGGAATTACGAGAGAAAGCTCAACGCCGGAGTCGACTGTCGTTATAGTGAGTTCGTTAGGTAGAGGAACTGGCGAGCGGTTGGGATTGAGCATCGTCCAATTGAGGGCCATCGTGTAGTTGTGTGAGTGTTAACGCAGAGTGAAGATTGAGGAAGTGGTTTGGGTCGGATTAAGAGAGGCGATCACTGCATTCGCCCTCCGGGCCCGCAAAGCAACTCGCCGAGAGTGCCATCAGCACCCCTGATGCATGTCCACAGCCTCGATCATACGTCATCAATTTATCAATTTATTTATCGCCTATCATCGCTATCAATTGACTGCAGCAGAATTAGCCTTTACTTCTATGGTGCATAAACTCAAAGGAACTCGATCCAGGACCATTCAAATGCCATACTTGTAACCTAAGTAGGCCACTGCGGAGCCAAAGAGCCTCATATTCAACATGTAGCTACATATCAAACTTCCAAGCAAGTGGAATGATGAGCACAGACGCTCTTCCGAGTCCTTGAGCTTTGGTCACTTTCCTTCCTGTATCGATCCAGCACTGAATGAGCCCTACATATGTATATACGCCGAAGAGGCACAGATTCAACTTCTCGGCAAGTTCCTCGTACGTGGCTCCGACTTCCACCCTTAATGCCTAATTTCTATGGTATCGTCGTCCGTGCTCTCGCCACCGTCTAAATCTATTTCGTCATCACCGTCGGATCCATCACCCTCTACCATCGGATCCCAGTAGTATTCCAGGCGTGAAAGATCATCGGTAGCCCAATCTCGTTTACTGCTAGCCGTCATTGTGCTCCCTTTTGTCTCATCCAGGAGGAAACGCTCCCGCTTCTTTGTCATGCTCAACATGGGCAGTAGAAGTTGCCCAATTTTCTGCCACCGTGAATTATACGTTTTGTTTGTTACAGATGATCGGATGCAACGTAGGTCGGGGAAGATTTCGGAAAGGAATGCAGCAACGAGCTCTTTTCCTTCAATCGGGGAAGTTGAAACATCTAGATATTTCAGGGAGGAAACACTATTCCTGAAGCCATCCGCTTGTGTCAGCCTCATGAAAATGGCTGCACGATCTGTGAAATAACATGCATCGACCTCCAGCTTCAAGCGATGAAGCTTAGGGCATTGACTTGCCAGAGACGCGAATATCGAAAGCACCGTTGATGGATAGTCGACAGCTTCCGAGGAGGTGATAGAGAGCGTCTCGAGATTAGGCCAAGACTCTCCAATCCATACCACGTGCTCGGAGGATAATTCCGGACTTTTTTGCAAACATAGCTTGAAAGACTTGAGCATAGAGAAATCCCGAAGAGGGTGGAGGATGTTTGAGAACTTTGCATACCGGGATTTTCTAGCCCTAATGCGGAGAGCTTTAAGGCAGAAAGGATCACAAATGTCTCCCACACATTTCACGAAGTCCATCAAGGCTTTCGTACCGGTGTCATTTGGAGTGATCTCTGAGTTCCGGTATATGGAGAGGCACTCGAGTTTCGAGCGCTGTAAGAAAGGGAGTAATTTGCAACCGATGGCAAGCGTCGTCTCGACTTCGAATAAGCGCAATGCCGGAAACAGGTGCGTGGGATCATGCAGACTTTCTTGGTCCCTATCACTTGGTTGTCCCTTGAAATCTTGCAAGATTAAGGTGTGAAGATAGGGTAGACGGGAAACACGTAAGAAAACATCAACGTCAGCAACCGAAACGTAGAGTCGCTGCAGATTGTGCCAGGTCTGGAGGGAGGAGAGTAAGCCGGAAAGGTGAGTGAATTCTCCTTCAGAGGGGAATATGACTTCCAAGTTACGGAGGGATGGATTTGAGCCTGAGAGAAATCGAGGAGGTAAGGAGCTAAGAAGGCTCCCTACACGAGCATTTAAGGTGGCCAACCTCAGTCTCATGCAGATGACTCTTGGGCTAAGGAACATGGGAAGGTACTGAAAATAGGAATTGGTATACTCCGCGAACTTCAGGTGCGTGAGATTTGGCAAGAGCCCATCAGGAAAGAGAAACCTGAGGGATTGAAGGACGTCGACAGTCATCCGATCAATGTCAGAGTCATATATAAGCACAGACCGGACCCTCGAGTTGTATTTCTGGATTATTGATGCATCTGAAATCTGCAATGCCCGTCTGAGTTTCTTTGTGACCGGAAGTTAGTTGGAGCACTTTTGGAGAGAATATCAGGCGTACCAGCACACGTCCATGTGAGCCGCGAATCGGTTCATAGCTCCATACATCGCAGGGAAGACACATCACCAGGGGTAATAAGTCGTCGAGCTCATAGTAAAGTCTGTCCAAGGCAGGTTCTTTAAACCCTCGGCAAGTCAACGCGAGCGACAGCAAATCTGCTCTTGGTGACCTGGGAGAACTTGAAGTTTGGGGCCACTCCTTAAAGGAAGTCCAAGTCTCCTCGCATATAAGCTGTCGAATTTCAGCGATTTCTAGGCAGTGGTGCATGGTCAAGATGGTCAAGGAAGACAAAGGACGAACGCGCCACCCGCGGAGCGGCCCATTGTAACTAAAACTCGTGACTCCTCGTGACTGACCACAACTATCCGCCCAATTGATCCCGAGAGGCAGAGTTCGCTCGGCGACCAAGTGGCACAACGGTAGCGCCTTTGATTTCAACTGGCAAGTGAGCGACCAATAGGCCGCTCATATCAGTCATGCCTTTGTTAGCTCTACTATCTATTTTTTCTTTTCTTATTTCTCTATGCAGAAGGGACCATGTTGACATGTCGTGTTTGTGCCTATTATCAACCTATTATGCTCTGTTAACGGCTTCGGTCATTCACCGCCCCCAACTTAGGCCCACTTGTCAGTTTGGTGAGTTTAATTACTCGTACCCTTTTTCTCAAAAGACGCTTTAAGAGTATGTAGCTGGCTATATGCGCCTCTCCCAGAGCGAATTCAGCTTGTATTGTGCGAAGTAGTGATCAAATTTCAGTGACTACTTGCTGACTTCAATAACCTACTCAAAATCTACTTCCATCTCACCGTCTGTGGGAATAAAGCCAACATAGCAATCTAGGCCTCCACCCGAATCCGAATCCGAATCAGTACCATCGCCCACTGTACTTCGACACCAATGGTAATCGAGATGCGATAAGTCCCTGGCATCTCAGCCTCGTTCATCTTCTTGTACTGCTAAATTTGCTTGTCTGCCATTGACCCGAGTACGCTCTCGCTGTTTTGACAGGCGCAGCATGGGCAGCAGGACTTGTTCAATCTTCAGCCATCGCAAATTATATTCACGCCGTCGGGCCGATGATTTGATGCAGTCAGATTAGGGAATATCTCAGAAAGAAAAGTTGCAAGGAACTCTTCTCCGTCCACTGGAGACTCCAGGTGGTCTAAGGATGAGTTGAAAAATTTGAGACCGTCTACTCGACGCAAGGTCTCCAAATGGCCCATACGATCACTGAGGTTGCAAGCGTCAACTTCTAGATCTAGGCAGCGAAGTTTGGGACATCAGCTTCCGCAAGGGATGCAGAAACCGAGAGCTTCGAGAGCTGTTGGGCAGGCAGGATTCGGAGCGTCTCGATATTAGGTCAAGACTTTCCAGTCCACGTGGCATCTGTGTGCGATATTGTTGTGGTTTCGGATAGCCAGAGTGTGAACGACTTGAGCAATGAGAAACGGTGGAGAGGAGAAGCAATCTTCGTAAAGCCTGAGCGAAGAATTGTTCGGACCTCAATCCGAATTGACTTCAAGCAGTAGGGACTACAATAAGTTCCTATACCCTGAATGAAATTCAGCAAGCTTGTCGCGTCGGCAGTATTCTGATCCGCTGTTGCGAATATCGAGAGGCGCTAGAGTTTCGAGTTTTCAAAGAAAGGGAGTAGTTCGTGGGCGATATTGAGTGAGACACCGATTTTCAGAAGACGTAGTGCCAGGAACATAAAGTCTACAGCGTGCAAACGCTCCTGCCAATCCACAGTGCTGGGTTGGCCATTAAATGATTTTGATTTTAATATTGAAGCCTGTAGATTGGGAAGGCTAGACGCGCGAATGAAAGTATTAGCATCGAATTTTTGAATATGAAGGCGACAAAGGTTGCACTAAGCGTCCAGCGAGGAGAAAGCACCTGAGAAATGCCTCAGGTCTGTTTTGATTGGAAATTCAAGGACTGGGCTGCGGAGGGGATGGTTGGATGATGGGGGAGTTGAAAAGGTATCGAATTGAAAAACCATCCAACATGATGTCTACAGTCCTCATCTCGATTTTTAGAGAGATTAGTCCTGGGATCCGGACCATGGGAAGACCATAATAGTCCCTGCCGAGCAATCGCGGAATTGTAGTTTTTTGAGGTTGGGTAGGAGTGTGTCAGGAAGGAAGAGCCGAGTGATTCAAGCATATCGACACTGATCGCACGGATGTTATTAGAAGTGACACATATATTCCGAACCCTTGAGTTGTATTCTCGGATCATTGCAGCGTCTGGTGGCTCCATTGACCTCCGTAATTTTTTTTGATGATGCGAATCAAAGAGGGCCAAGCGTAGCACAAGCAACGGACTTACGGCTTCGTGTGGAAGTCACAATACAAGGGGTAGTGGATTCAAGAGTTCGTAGTAGAGGTTATCTAGAGCTGGGTCCTTAAATGCCAGACAGACCAACGCGAGGGACAGCAGAGAAGCATTCTTGCCATGAGTCGGAGGCTGCCGAAGTTGCACGCATATAAGCTGTTGAACGTTGAACCCCGGCAACACCAAGACAGCGCGATGGGTGTGCAGTTTTCTTTCGTCCAAAATTCATAACCTTTCATAACCTGTTTCCCCACGGGAATAACGCTTGTGATGGCATCACCGATTCGAGCGCCGGTCATTGCGCATGTGTTCAACTGACAACATGACCTTCCCAGGTTCTTGGAAGGTGTATGACCCTCCAATCCCCTGACAGGCTTAAGCCCTCCAGGTCTTCTGCTTATATATTCACACCATGAAATTCAGCCATACTTCCATCCTTCCGTCTTCTCATGTCCATGAACGCCTTGGATGCTATTGCCGTCGCCCTCTGCACCCTACTCAGTGTTGGTATTTGGCGGTATCGTAAGGCTCGTAGACTACCTCCGGGACCACCGGCTACCTTTCTTGGGAACGCCCATCACATCCCAAGAACAGAGAACTGGGTCGCATTCAAGAAATTCGCTGATCAGTATAGTAAGGTGGCTGCCAGCTACACAATGCTCCTACTCACCTTCTACTGGAATGTCATTTTCAGATTCCTCAATTCTCTGCCTATGGATGTTTAACTCCGAAACTTTTATTCTCAATGATTACCGTACGGCAACCGCTCTCCTCGACCATCGCTCAAGTATCTATTCAAGTCGACCTACTTTCTGGATGGCGGGCTATCTAGCTGGCCGAACGAGTACCGTGTTTGGAACAAAATCAACAAATCCTCGTTTCAAGATCTACAGAACCCTTCTACATAAGACGCTTAATCCAAGAGCGATACGGACTTACCGAGCTTTGCAACTTGCGGAGTGCCAGACCTTGTTGAAAGGACTATTGGAGACGCCGGATGATTTCATTGCACATCTCCGAAGGTAAGCATCGCCAAGTTCATGAGGCCAGTCCAGTGTCATTTATTTTTGTCTCGTTCAGGAACGCGATAGCCATCATTATGAGCGTTGCATACGGTTATCAAGTGAAGTCCAACGATGACAAATTTGTCAACATTCTAGAGGAGACCCTCCGGCTGGCTGGTGTCTTGAATACCCCCGGGAAATTTTGGATTGAATTCCTACCCATACGTGAGTTTGGCACTCAGGTTTCATGTGTCGTCCGCGTGTGCACTTTGCTCATCCGAGTTTTTCTCTAGTGCGATACGTACCGGCATGGCTTCCCGGCGCTGGTTTCAGGAAACTAGCGCGCTCATTGGGTCAAACCATGGGCCGACTGGAAAATGTCCCTTACAAATGGGCAACTTCTCAAGTGGTAAGTGCCCTGGTCCATGAAACACCGTCCATAATACGATCATCAATTATTTAGTTGGCTGGTTCATATGATGAATCCTTCGTATCTGATCATATACACGACCAAAGTTTTGCCCCCACACTGGAGGAAAAAGATGACATTCTCAAGTGGTGTGCAGCAGCATTATTTGTTGGAGGTGGAGATACCGTAAGTTCCAGAATAGCATATGGGCTCAAAGCAACAACTGATGGTCGATCTTCCGAGAAGACCGTATCGGTAATGACGACCTTCTTCCTTCTGATGGCTCGGCATCCTGAGATCCAACAACGGGCGAGGGAAGAAGTTGATACTGTACTCGGTGGAAATATGGCAACCCACAGCGACCAGGCATCTCTGCCATATATCAATGCAGTTATTAAAGAGGTTTTGCGCTGGGGACCCGTCGTTCCATTAGGTACGAGCATGGTATCCTTCGAAAATCCTGGCATACCCCTTATACACCCCCCAGGAATACCGCACCAGGTAACGGAAGATGATTTCTATGATGGCTACTTGATTCCTAAAGACACACGCATTATTTCTAACATTTGGTCAGTCGAATATCGCAGCATTGAATCGTACCTGAGACTGACGGGGATATAGGGCAATGGCTTATGATGAAAATGAGTATCCGAACCCATCGGCCTTTGACCCAACAAGATTCTTGGGTGATAACAAGCAATTGGACCCGCTCAAGTATATTTTCGGCTTTGGGCGTCGTGTTTGTCCAGGTTTCGTTATCTTGTGCATGATAACGTCTAAATAGACCTCCAATACAGGACTTGACCTGGCTGAAGCGTCACTCTTTATAAATACCACCAATATCCTTGCTAACTTTATCATCTCGAAGAAACGCGGGCCCGACGGTCAAGAGATCGAACCCGAGGCCAAATGGACCACAGGAGTCACTGCGTCAGTCCGAACTACCCCATTGTCCTGCTCAATTATGCTAACCAAGCGATAACAGGCACCTTATGCCATTTCCCTGTCAGATCACACCGCGCTCGCCCACCACCCTGCGATCGATGTTGAGCGTTAGTGCTAACTAGACAGCAGCTGATAACCATTAGATGCATATTGTGATCAGGAAATCTGTATCGGAAGACAAGGTCCTCTGAGCTGTATCTTATCTTGTGAATCCCTAAATCATTTGCCCTATCTCCTACGGAGACCATTCATATGACGATATTCAGTGTCTCGCGCCAACAGTGCGCCAGCAGAACTCTGTCGTTGTCAAGAGCCTTAGTCGTCGCATACAAATCTAATTCTAGAATCTGTCAGGACTAGATTCACGGGATAGGTTCTTCCAAGAATCCGTGAGTAAGGGAGGGAGCGGTATAACAAGTAAAACCTACAATCAACTTAAGGGTGGACCAAGATTAATTGTCACGACCAGGCTCAGATTTTTACAACGGGCCATTGACTTGATTGTCTTTTCGGTCCGTGGTCTGCTCCCAATTTTGAATCGCCGTGGCGATTCTTAGATTGATTCGTCGCTAGTTCAAAGATCATACGGCAAGATAAACCCATGAATCAATTAGTTTGTACCTTCGTCAATGGGTAGCAGCCCGGACTTTCAATAGTGGGTGCAATTTCACTTTGATTGATATAATTGAGTGCAGAGTACTTGCCCTGAGGCCTGAGCACCGTCAGGGGACATGACACGCAGTGCCACGAGGATAGGGTCTGCTTCCTGAGGAGGTCGAGCATTGACAAAAGGACTAAGGTCAATGATGTTGCGAGTGATGGATAAACCAGGAAAATTCCAAGTCCTAGACTCAGAATCATAGGTGGCTAACTTGTGCTGTATGCTCTGAGCATTAAAGGCCTCAGCAAACTCGTGGTAACCAATAGGTGCGTCCAGGTTATAATGGTTCCCAGCACGGATAGCATGATCATAGAGGATGAAGAGTCGGAAGGCAGAGAGGTGGAAGGGATGATAAGTGATGACCTGATTGCCGTTTTTGTCAAGGGTGACAAACTTGATTCTCTTTTCGACCGGGTTGGGAGTGTCAACGATGTGGGGTAACGGTATGCTGATAAAGGCAGGAGCGATGGGGTTGTACTGGATAGACATCTCAGGGATGAAGAGGGTGGTAAAGATAGAAGAAGAGATAGGATCTGGGATGTGGAGGAGAGCAGTAAGAGGAGGACGGCTCGAGGAAGTTCTGGGCGTCAGTTCTGGATTCAACTCACGCCCTCCGTTCGGATTTATATTCTCTTTGTTCTCGTCCTCATCACCAAAAATATCCATAGCTCCAAGGAGGATTTGTGCATCCTCAATGTCTGGGGGAATTCGGCTGTCAGTCAATTGGGCAATGGAATCAACACCGAGTGTTTCAAGGTAATGCTCAAGCGCCGTTAAATGCGAAATTTTATGATAGGGCAACCATGTGGTGTCACCAGAGGTCCACCGAATTTCAAATATCGCTTGCTCTTTACTACCCGAGTGAGAATTGATCTTTTCTACATTCCATTCATTGTCATTCTCACCAAAGTCCCAAACTTGGTGATCTAAGCGGCCAGGAAATAAGCAATCATCGTTAGGCACATGCATCCTCAAAAGGGAAGCATGAAAGACGTTGTGCACACCTCTCCTCTTTAAGTGGGGGGAAAGTTCAATTTGATAAGAGTTGTTTCCAAAATCGCGAGTGATGCAATATGGACCCACGTACTTAGGTATCAGCTTCCTAGCAAGGTTTCAAGGGAAGGAAATATTTTTTGTGGATAAGTACACTAAGTCATTTTCCTTGAAAGGAGATGGGATTCGCCGTTTATTAGCCGTACGGATTTCCTTTACACGGTGCGCAAGAATGCTGTCATGGGCAGACATAATAGCATTCTTCATCTTGGTAGCAAAAATTCTGACTCCAGGATACTCGGTTTTGTCAGGGGAATTCCATATGAATGAACGAGGTAAACGACTGTAGTTAAGGAAAAAGGGGGCATACCCCGTAACTTCAGACCTAGCCGAATTGATTGCAAATTCAATAGCGGGCAGTTTGGATACCCAGTCCTTTTGATTCGGAGAGATACACTGTCTTAGCATTTGGGTAATGGTGCGATTAGCACGTTCAGTTGAACCATCTGATTCGGGATGATAAGCACTTGACATGTGTAGCTTAGTCCCAATCAGCTCATTGAGGTGTTTCCAAAAACTACTAGTGAAAAGAGTATCTCTATCACTTACAATAGACTTGGGTAGTCCATGTAAGCGATATACCTCTGAGAATACTAGCTCAGCTATTTGCCGAGCATTGTAATTCTGTCGGCTAGGGACCAAATGAACCATTCCAGTTAGCCTGTCAATAATGACGGTAATTTAATCAAAGTTGGCATTCCTATCCTTGGACTCAGGCAGTGGACCTACAAAGTCCATGCCAATGATTTCCCAGGGAACCGTTGGAACATGAAGTGGGTTGAGAAGTCCGTAGGGTGCATGATTATTAGGCTTACTCCTCTTACAGGTGACGCAAGTTTCACAAAATGCGGATACATCTCGCACCATATCTTTCCACCAGACATGGTCCCGAAGGTAAGCGAGTGTCTTCCGACTTCCTAGATGAGCTAATAGTGAATGAGTTTCAGATATTACAATTTCGCGCACATTTCGGCCGTCGATGATAATGTTGGGTATGCAGGGTAGTTTAGATCCACTTTGTTTGAGGAATATTAGCCCGTTTTCTATGTCAAAGTTCTTATATTCCTTAGGTCTTGTGATTATGATTTTGAACATCGAATCCTGTGTGTACTTTCCACGAATTCCGTCGAGTAAATCAACATTGTCGCGTCCTTTGTCGAGGACGTCGAGGAGTGATGGTGGCGTGATGCCATCATCAGGCTCGCTGCTTATGGGTGCGTATGTATCCGTTTGTCCTCGTTTATCATCTTCTTTGCTCACACCGTCAACCATGCTGCGAGCGCTAGCGACACTCGTTGACACGTCACCGACATTCGTGGCCTCCAATGAGGCATCCTTCGCGTTTTCGAAGGAGTAGGATGGATTCGAGAGAGTATCGGGTTGAGGGGAATTTGACTCGAGCGCTGGGGCTCGAGCCGGGATTCGGATGGTGAGTTTCTCGTTTCGCGACTCATTTTGTTGTGCCCGATGATATTGATTGATTCGCTTCAAGTCTAGGCGAGCTTTTCGGTTCGAATCTGACTGGAGGGTGAGCTTTTTGTTTCGTGGCCCGTTCTTCTGTTCTTTGATCTGATATTGGCTGATTCGCCTCGATCCTAGGCGAGATTCGGTTTTGCTTCGAGGAGAACTTAAGCCACGACGAGCGGCATTAGCCGTATTAGGGGAAGCGAGTCTCTTGCCATGGGGAGGCATTGTGCGTGTACGAACCGAGCTGGTACGGCCGTGCGATGCCTCCTGTTTGCGCTTGGGATTGGCTCCTCTACTCCCGCCCTCCTTTCGTCCCTTTGGGGCGAAAAAATCCTGTTCGTATTTCGGATTACGACCCGCATTCGGTCGCTCTGAGCGCCGTATCGTCATAAGTTCAGCCTCGCCCTCCAAACCGACGATGACCGGCATTGTAACAAGGCCCGCAGGCATGTGATCGTTATCGATCACGTCATGGTAAGTATATTCACTACGGGCGCGCACCGTGCCACGCTGATCGTTGGAATAGATTCGGGACAACGCATCCGAGAGGATGTTCTCTGTGCCCGGTACGTATACTATCTCGAAGTCGAAATTCGAGAGCTTTTCCATCCATCTCGCCTGGTCGTGGCGAGAGGTTTCGTTGGCTTAGAAGATGCACAAGACCCTTGTGGTCTGTGTACCATTTAAACTTAATGCCTTGAAGTAAGTCTCGGTGTCTCATCATCGTCTCAACTCCTGCTAACAGCTCAATTTCGTGCACAGGATAGTTTTGCTGTGCTGCATTGAGTTTGGCAGAGAAGAAAGCGGCCACGGAGGCCGTCTTCCAGTCCTCGCCCTGGCTTACACAGCCGGCGATTCCAGTCGTGCACCCATCGGTCACGACTTTATTGGAGGAGAACCGGGGCCGTATTCCAGCGGCTTCCGGTGGTGGTTTTTGCAGCGTACGGCGTGGTCTTTTACGTCTTGGAAGGCTCGTTGGTGAGTGAATTCCCATCGGAATGGGACTGTATCCCCAGTTAGCTCACTAAGTATGCCCATAGGAATCCTGACGCGATCTATGTCATCCGCGAGGTGACCTGCAGATCCCAAGAAATCACGAAGTAAGTCGCGATTGGTGGGGGTTTTCCATTTCGCTAAAGCGTCCACCTTATCAGGATCCATATGGATTCCTTCGTCCGTCACCACTCGCCCAAGAATTCGAAGCTCTTGTTCAAGGAAATGTAGTTTTTTCGCACTGAGGTAGAATTTCTCTTTCTCCAGAATGTCTATCACTAGTTTGATATGCGTAATGTGATCTTCTAGGGTCTCCGAGTATATTATCAAATCATCAAGGTAGACCTCAAGGAATTTGCCGATATATGGGCCAAAAATTCGGGTCATGACTAGTTGAAACGTCGCAGAGGCATTGCAGTCACCCTGCTGCATAACTTGACTTAGCATCGTGCCATCGGGTGTGGTCATTGCGGTACGTTCTACATGCTCAGGTTTGACTCTGATTTGTTCATATGCGTCTGCTAGATCAATTGACGACCTGTAGCGAGCTCCAGCGACTCGACGAAGTATGCCGTCGATTTCAGGTAAAGGTGAAGACATCTTTCTCGTATTCCTGTTTCGCTCACGGAGGTCAACCACAGTCCGCAACTTCGGAGGCTCTCCCTCCTTCCTTGGTTTCGGAATTAGCAGCATCGGAACGGCGTTTCGGGCAGGTTTCATCACCCAACGTCCTGTCTTCACATAAGCATCCCGCTTGGCATTCCAAAGCGGCCGGAAAGCCTCTGGGCATCTCGAAGGACGCCAGTGATAGGTGGCGTGAGGATCGATTAGAGGAATTTCGTGATTGATTTCACGAAGAGGAGGTAGTGGGGTATTCGAGGTATCTATGCATAGTTTCTCAGCGTATAGCTTTAGCTCACTTCGAACTTTATCCAGACTCTCGTGGAATACAGCAGCCACTCGAGAAGCCAGTTTCGCAACACGATTCCCGGCTAGAGGTAAGGATTCCTTACTTCCTTTAATGACCGTAGGCGGTTCCAGACAAACATTAACTTTGTGTTGGAACAGGAATGGTGTCCCAAGGATGAGATCATAGTTCGAGAGATTCATGATGTCAAAGTAACGTTCTTCATTAATCTCTTGATAAGTCAGCTTGACTCTAGTCCCATAGTTAACTTTGGTGCAAGACCCTTGCACTGCCATGTTAACATTGACAGGATTGGTAAGTTCGACCTTTCGAACACTTAATTGTGCCGCTAGATTAGCTGACATGAAGTCACCCAGTGACCCAGTGTCAATCAAGGCTCGAGCAGGATGCCCATTCACGTTCACAACAACTACCAAAGGTCGTGGAACGGAACGGGAAGTGTCTTTCCGAGCAGAAGCATTACGCTGCAAGGAAGGGTAAGTTCCCATTTCTACTTGTTGGCCAAAAGCCTCGATGCTGATATGCGTAACAAAGATCTCTTCATCTTCAACTTCCTCACTTCCAACGTGAGGGCAGCGAATATGATTTAGGAACCAGGTCAAATCGGACAGAATTTCCTCAGGTGAGAGTAATTTCTCCTTCGATTGTTCATGCCTGTTAATACGACGATGGACCCACCTGACAGGATCAAATTCCTCATTCGATAGTAGGTGTTTTTCAATCTCCATTACCTGACTTGTCTGATAATCAATGATGTAGGCTTGTTCGGAGTTCTTACGACCCTTAGGATAAGATATACTAAACCGCACTTTGGGGTTCCAGGAAAAAATAATCAGGTTCACCATAGACCAAGTCATAACACGAATTTAAGAGCCACAGTACGTTCTGTTCCCAAGCTGGTCCCCAATTCACGCGTTGACTTTTCTTGAACATTTCTCCCAGGAATTTAAGGCTTGGCTTCGGTTTATTGAGGTGGCGCCTTAGCTCATGTGAGTAATACTTCCCTAGGGCAAAGGGTGTCCAATTAATGGGGTAAATCTTAGGTATTTCTATTTCGGCACCATACAAGTGATCGCATACGATGTAGTATCGTCCAGTTACATCACGAACTTCGAAGCGAATCCGGTTGAACACACCACCAGTAAGCCTATGTTCATCATCGGTGTATGGAGCATGATAGGCTAATGCAGCTAATAGGCGTGTACGGCCGTAGTTACCAATACGGGTCCTGATGTTCATTTTCTTAGGACGAATATCCGAGAAGACCATCTCTTGCTCCATCTCGTAAGCAACATTGTTGTAAACTCGAGCCGAATTTCGCTCTTCTGAATACATGTCTTCATAGGGACACCTAGCAATCGTCTCGAGTCCATATATCCATCTAGACACTCTAGACTCGAGATCCAGAATTTCAAGATTTCGGAGGTCTTCGAAGGAAAACACATCTCCACTGTTATCAAGTGTGTGAATTTTAGGTTCTTCAATGTCTTCCTTAGGCTGAGTTGGATCTTCTTCATTTAATTCCGCATTAAAGATCTCAGGCATAGGCATATTATCAGAGTCAACCGAGGAGTAATCAAGACTTGAATTAGACACCGATTGAAGGCCAGGCAGTGATTCAAGGTCATCGGAGACCTCGTTCTCATCTATTGCAGTTTCGAGACAGGTTTTGAAGTCATCCTCGTCCGTCGGGGATCAACCACTCATCCCCCGAAATCTCGCAGTCATCGTAAGATATCATGTTGAATTCTAGTTGGTCTAGGCCCTCAGTGGTATCAGCTAAGTTTTTTAGCTCCTCCGTTTGTTGAATTGACGACAATTCAATATTGTGAACAGCACCAGGTGGGCGGTTACTGCCCGATCCGGAAGCCATTTTATTTTTATTAGGACAGTGTCGAGCCATGTGGCCGGTATCACCACACTCAAAACACTGTCCTCCAGCACGGTAACGTTCCATTTCCTCTTTCGAGAGTTGTTTCTTGTGCTGATTATCTTCTCTAGACTTATTCCACCTACCTTTGAAGAATCGTGGCTTATCGTCACGTTGATTATGTTGTTCACGTCGATATCGGTTTGAGTTGTGACCAGCAATACCATTGGTACGTCTCCCGTAGAATTCACCATGTTTCTTTCTATAACCATGTCCTTCTTTGGTCCTAGGGTCATTTTGAGAGTTGTTATGGTGGCGTGAATTTTGATCCCTGCCTTCACGACCATTTTGATCGTTTTGACTATTTTGACCATTCCGGTGTGGTCGCTCATCTCGGTGTGGATTACCTTGTGGTTACACAGAAAATGCAATCTCATTTAATTCAGCTGCGTATAGTATTTCTTCATATGACAAAATGTCTGGGTTCAATTTATCTTTCCACAGAGCTTGCTGAATTTCTCGGCGAAGACCGTACCACAACTTATTAACACGTTCGCGGTCATCAGTATACCCAACAGTGATGAAGAGTTCATTAAGGTGAGAGGCGAAGTCCTGAACAGATCGACCTCCCTGATGACATTCTTGTAACTTCTGCCTTTGGATGGTTCGGAAGTTCACAGGGAAACAGTAGTTGAACAAGTCAGAGAAGAAAGTACCAAGAGTCCATTCATTAGGGTTTAGGGCTATTTCGCGAGTATAGAAAGTGTAGGCACGACCAGTAAGGAAGTTAGAAATTAGAGATACTTGATGACTTTGAGGTACCCGGCCATCCGTAATATATTCTTTTGGTTGCCTCATGAATTTGTGGAACGTCTGAACGTTGGCAGCACCATCATACTTTTCGGGAGGTATGGGTTTGAGCAATGATTTAGGAGCCTTTGGTTCTTTGGACCCTTTAAACTTCTTGGACCTTTTGGTTTTCCGAGTATTTCGGTGACCTCGCTTAGCCTTGTTTCGTTTAGCTCAGCCGCGAGAGCCATCGCTTAACGAGATACTTGAGTCTGATGGATCCCTATCAGAGTCAGAGGAATCTGAATCAGATGAGCTTGGATCTGAGGAGTCCGAAGTTTCCCCACTAGAAGGTCCACTAGATCCTCCGGATCCTCCATATCCATGAGAGGAATCACTGTCCTTATTGTCAGAAGACTCACTGCTGACATCACTATTGCTATCATCATCTTCAGAGGTGTCGAGTTCGCTCGAAGAACTATCATTTGCTGGAGATCCGACTGGTTTAATATCATCATTCAGGGCACTGAAGGCTTTACCAAGGTAACTTTTCGGATCAATCTGATGGATTGGACGCAGAGTATGGTCCCGAGAGACCTCTTTATGTCCTTTCTTAGATTTATCCTCGGGTTTCTTTTTCTCGAAGAATTCTAAAATGTTGTTTGCAAGATCTCTCAACAACGGAGTTGAGGCACGTCGAGTGTTAGCCTCTTTTCGAGACTTGTGATTCCCAGTATCAGTTGATGTATGACTTTTCTTCTGATCAATCTCCTTGGCACGTTCACCTGCTTTGGCCTTGTCTTCTTTCTTCTTGTTCTTAAAGGCCTTCAATCCCTTTGCTTGTTCTTCGACATTGAGCTCATTGTCAGGTGTATTCAAGTTTCCATAGTTGCGCAGATTAGGTCCCTTTCCTTTCTTGGTCTTCTTGCCCTTCTTCTTCTGTTTCTTATTTTTAGAGCTGCCTTGTTTGTTCTGATCACTATCCATTCCAGAATCAATATTCGATTGACAACGTCATAATAAATCAGACTCATCTCGAGTCAGATTAGCAGAAGCTAATTCAATGGCCTCATTGCAAGAATCTGGGCTATCTGGCTACGACACACAGTCCTTATATACGTAGAATACAAGTGGGTCAAGGATTGTTGACGTGGGTTATTTACTATAAGGAATAGACGGGAATTGAGATGGATAGGAGTGATGAGAGCAAGGGGTGAGCAGCTTATCTAAGGGAGATGATCCGTAACCGCTACAAAAAGGTAGCTCATTATTGACATTCAACGTCAGATAAACGAGCCTTCATGTTATTCACCACCTCGCCCAGCAGATCTCCTAGTTTCTCTCACCCCAAGAGAATGAATGCTTTTGTGAGTTTTATGGCGAGTTCAGCTTTGATCGAGTGTCTTCTGGGCCTAAATAATGAAGTAGGGAGCTACTCGCACGCCCTGGGGCTGATTACAGATAATCTTGATACATAGTTGCCTGAGTCAAATTAGAACATTCATAAGCTAATGGGGGTTTTTTGTTCAGGGATAGATATGATATTCAACACATTCTACAGGAGCCATTGGATTTACAACTTGAAGCAGTCTCAGCCATGGGAATGGATCGCGGACTGACCGAGGTGGTGCGCCCACCTCCCACATATCACCAACCCGCAACCCTTAAACCAGCACGTGGACAGTGACACAAATGAGTAGACTTCAGCCGATGCCCACACTTACTCTCTAACACATTAGCTCTTCATCGTCGGACTCATTGACGTCCCTACAAGAAATTTGTTAAGCTCTACTGTGGCCGGTGTCAAGACCTGTACTCACCAAAATCCTCTCAGCCTGGTAGTATCGATGGCGCTGAACACCAGCACTGACTAAGGTGTCATCATACCTTCAGCTTTCCTCTATTGCAGGGGACTCAATATGTCCGAAGATGGCAGAGCGAGAATCGGGTAGACCGAGATTCTCAGCGTATCGCTCCAGTACAGTTTCATTTATTTGTTTGCAATCCCGTCGAATAGATCTTGATGTAGTTGAGCACAAGAACATAAGAGGGAGAGTTTACTCACAGAATCGCAAGCACAGTAGTAGAGCCTACTGGGATACAAAAATCCCAATAGATGTCATGCTCTATCGAACGATGTGGCATCCGATACGGAATGGTGCAAACCTCATTCCAGCACCATATGCGCAAGGACATGGAGGATTTGAAGCTGTTCAGGGATAGATGTGATTTTGAGGATTGTCTTTAATTCACTTTTGGATGGTGAGGGCCGGGTTCAGCGTCGGTGTCGGTGTTGGGCCCGGGCTTGGCTTCTGGTGGGGCACGCCACATGTGATGATGGAGTTGGAGGAATCGGAGGCTAAGTTGTCGGCTTGTGGGTGTGGGTGTGGGTGTAGTACGGTTGAAGATGTGGTAATGACTGTCGACACCTCGGTGTCAACCCTCGTCACATGCCGGCTCATGCCCTTCTCCTCATTCTCGTTTGCATTGTCCTCACCTCCGACCAAAGCGTGACGGACACGGGACATGGGCCCACTATTGAGAACCTTCGTCACTTGAGATCTAGGCTTGAAAACTGTTGGTCAAAAAATTGGACACGCAAAGAGAAAAGCTCACATTGTACAGCTTTTCTAGGCTTGTGACCAGCCGCTTCGTGATTCGAACTCCGACATGCTTACACAAGCTTTGTTCGCGAAGCGGCTGGGACAAACGGCCACGAAATAACTGTATCACGCATTATCACGGTTGAACTTAGTAGATTTTCTATACACTAGTTATGGGCTCAATGCTTGCGACACCAACACTGGAATGTATACATTTATAATCTACTCATTCCTGATCAGAATCATCGGAGACATCATCAGGTACATCTACAATCTCTAAATCCATGTCAAATGCCACATCCTCAAGCCCTACTNGAGGAATAAGCTCTTCACTGTCTTCCTCCTGAGCCTGTTCCTCCATATTATCACTTATTTCAACAGCTTCTTCTCCAGTCACCAGTGGGTCAATAGGATCATTTTCAGCACCCATGACCTGTTCCATTGCCTCCCTGCCACCCGTTGCATTTTTGATGCCCTCAGTAGCCTTGCTACTCACTGGTAGGTCAGACAGTTGATCTACCATCGCTTGAGTCACGGGAGGGCACTGTTGTAACTCCTGAAGCTCACAAAAATTGTTATTAAATTCATCCAGGGGGTTTCGAGCACTTTCCGTAAGCTTTTCATAACCAGCCGTCACAACATCAGGTACCATTCGATGGTCACCTTTAAGCATTCTGCCAGGCTGTAAGCGGTAGACATCATGATCGTCAAGACTGATCATTAATGTTTGTATATCCTTTGAGAGATCTGGTTCCACATGTTTGGTACCTTGATCTGCCCCAAGGGTGTTGTGGAAGTTGGTTGCAAGTTGTCGAAGAATATCAGTGCAGGGTGCAATGTGCTCTAGCCATTCCCAGGAAGCATTAGAGCCGTGAGCCTTGTAAAAGACCTACATTTCATGTTAGAGTGGGAAAGGGTTATCTTAAAACCTCTTACCTTAATCCAATAATTTAAATGCTCTTGTACCAAGTCAAGCTCAACAAAACAGTTTGGCTTCCCTGATGGATTGACTAGCCAGTTATTGAAGACTATGTCTCTGTGAAAATGCGAGATTAGCAGTATGCAAATATATGCTTAGAGAATTGCACTCACCGGATTACCTCAGGGTAGACCTGAGTCAAGTTATGGATGACATGTAACATTTCATATGCATACTTTGTCCGACCATTTCCTCGGAAGCTCAATGCCCAGACCTTTAAACAGAGATACACTTGGCCAGAGTCCCCAGTCTTTACTGCATCTGTAAACTCTCGAGGGTAAAGAGCATCCCTCATAAAAAGTACTGCATTTTCGAAGACCATATCACCAACCTCTTCTTTTGGGTCAAGGCCGTTAGCCTCTGCTTTCATCTGTTCAAGTGTACGCTGATACCGCATGTCGGCAATTGTTGCAGGATTTGCGTAACAGTCAATAATTTCTTCGGCATATCCAACAAGTGCTTCCCATGAAGTGACACTGTCTGCAAATTCATCCAGTGATGCCTTCCCTGAGACAAGTAGTAGGCAGTGGAGAATGCGGGCATACAGCGAGACAAAGATCAAGTCACGACAGGTGTGGAAAGTTGGTAGTGAGGAAAGGACTATTGGTAGTCGATGGAGCCATTCATTGTGAAATGAGAGTGACGAAGGATCGGGTGAGCTGGTATCGGTTCGGCTCCCAAAATGTGTCTCAAGCACACCATGTATATCCGCAATTTTTGTGTGGAATAAACCATTCACAAGCACAAAAGAATCGAGAGCACGATCTTCATCTTCCTCCCCAGCTTTGATCATCTCATTAGAGCGCAATCGTGAAAGTGATAGTTGATCTCCAGCCATTAACCAGGTACGTTTCCAAAATTGGGGGATGTCTTGAAGGTGAAGTTCATCAACCACAGCCTCATTAACTTGAGCATTACCAATAATAGTGGACTCATCAATATTCCAGGCTGGCAGGGGGTGGAGGTCGGTTTTGTGTACCTCAATCTTGAACTTCGATACTGGTTGGTGTTCCAAAAGCTGTGCCTCGAACTTCTTGCACCCAGGAACATCCTTGATGATTATCCGGATAACAGTGAACAGAATGTTGCAGCAAAGTTCTTCTGTTTCATCACTTGAAAGCAAGATGTCATCAACTCTCAGCGGCCGTGCATCCTTGAGTGATTTTTGGAGAACTTCTGCATCCAGGTCTTCGAGGCATGCCTTAAACAGTGGGAATAAGGTAGCACATGTACCATTTTCTTGTGAGTCTACAAGTGAAGTAGGACGTTGAGTACAATACAGATCCAAGCTTATGAGAAATTAGAAATCGTTAACTTACCGTGACGACCAAGAATCTGCTCTGCATTTCGAAGAACCATGTTGATGTTATCATAAACAATTCCGAAGACACCAGTGAGTGCAATCTTGCGTGTTTCGCTCCACATTGCTTCAGATAGTTGACGTAATGTCCCTGTGTACTCTTTGATGTTTTCTTGTATAGTTGTACCACCAGCAATTAATTGGCGAGGACGTCGAGTGTTCCATGTAACCAAGTTGGAGTAACTTTCAGTTATACCAAGTGAGGAGAGCACTGAAATCAACTGTCGTTGTGCCCCCGTAGAGTACAAGTACAAGCCAATGTGTCACAGATTTGGTACAATATCTATAGACATATTAAAGATCGCTTCATAACTTTTGAACGGCCCAACGTATCTCGACGTAAATAGCACCGTTGGAAAGTCCTTGTTAAGCGCTTTCTATCGGTATATTAAACGCTACGTAAATCAAAGCCGTTCCCGAGATATTAGCGACTTGATCTCATCTGTGCCTATATGGAAATCCTTCTAGAACATTCTAGAACAATCCTGATAGATATCTTTCACTACAGTCAGCATTGACTCATGCTGACTCAGTTCTGACTCACTACAAACTCATCATGGCTCACTATGAGCCACCCAAGGACCAGGGTGGATTGGTAGGAACCCTATTGGTGGATTATTGTAGAATATTACTCATAGATAGAGTCCCTGGTGTCTTAGGCAGTCCCAGGGGGGTAATAGTATTTCTGTATATAAGGACTCAGGTCTGAAGACTAGACTTCAGACTTAACAACATCTTTTGATCCCTGATCAGCATCTCAGTGCTACACTCTATTCTAAGCTCTTCACTGCTTATTCCATCACAATCCCCAACTTTTCATCAAGTGTGATATCAGTGAGTATTGATTTGTGATACAATGATCTGCTTATGTAGGTTATTAGCGTGGCTGTATTCTCCTAAGCAGGTTAAGAGTGTACTCGCAACAATCTAAAGATGTGTGGTAAGTAATCAGGGACTTAGAGTAGAGGCATTTGAGATTTAGTACCTGAGTGGTACGCTCCTTTTGACGGTCACTATGTCAGGTATCGGATCTTGGTGAGGTACACAAAACTCGTATCAACGAGAGGCTCACAGGAGCCTTCTTGCTGAGGGTATCATAGGACTTTGCGAGTGAAAATGACAATGCAACATCTCGGGTAATAGGAGTGTGGCTGGTTCTGAGTGTTCCTGACTCATTGATGTTTCGTGCCTCACTAGACATTATCTGACCAACGTATCCAACTGCCCAACCCTCCACCTCCTGCCTCACAGACTCTGAGTAATCTGCCGATGTCCACCAGCCCAAAAGCCTTGCTGCTGTACCTCAACGATTGAAGATTCGGTGCCAATGTATATCTCCCCAGTGATTCTCAGGGTCAAACACATACTCCAGCAGATCTCCAAAGCAGACACCACTATCTGAGATATCATCGAGAATTCTTCTGTACAGAGCCTTCTGTTCATCTTGCTTAAGTAGCTTCTTAGCGGTGTTGGTCTTCTTCAGTGTTTTCATCCACTTCTCCTGCACTTTAGCTGCCTGGGCCTCCTTATCACCAATAATGGGGCTACTCCAGTCAACTGATAGCTGCGAGAGACGAGTGTATGCTGGATTCAATGGAAGCGGTGGCTGGCGAGGTGTCTCAGGACTTGCTGGCAATTTGAGTGTCTCATGCGGGGTAGGGGAGGATGGTGGTTCGAGTGTCTCGTGCGGGGTAGGAGAGGACGGTGGTTCAAGAATCTCGAAATCAGCAAAAACCTCCTTTGTATCAAGACCACTGGTCAGGAAAGAGTCCATGGGCGTCCACGCAAGTGGTGGAAGGCAATGAATATAATTCTATTTCTGAAGAAATTATTTACATTGATCGCTCTGATCGACGATCGAGGATCAGTCATGACTCGTCGATCACAGTGATTGCCAGTTTTCTGTTGTGCTTACATCTCATGCAAAATGCCAATCCAGGGCTCTCAACCCTCAAAGCCGTGGCCCGGTGTAACTGAAGACGATGTCAGAGAACTCGAGTCTCTCATTCAGGAGAAGTTTCAGTGGACTCACACTCCACGTCCCTTCCAGATGGAAGCAATCAAAAGCACGAGCTTCTCCGAAAGAGCGTCTTGATACATGCAGGAACTGGGATGGGGAAAACGGGCGGTGGCAGCAGGTCTGTTTGCAATGTCAAAGACGGAGGGGATGGTTAGTTTCATGGTGTCACCGTTGATTGCATTGCAAGAAGAGCAAGTGAGTGAAAGCTCTCAACCAAAAAAGAGATATAGTACTTACCACTGAATTGCGAGGCTGAAACATTTTCTCGGGAATTTGGACTACGTGCAATTCGCTATAAACAGTACTGGGAAGAACCGGCTAACGAACGACCTCATGAAGGTGAGTTGACTACTAATCAAACAACCGAATTGAAGCTCACATGTTGACAGGATATCTGTCGAGGGCAGTGGCAGCTTGTAGTGATCTCACCGGAGCTGTTGTTATCTAAATGGTTTATCAATGGTGTTATCCGGAATCGAGAGATGATACCACGTATCCTGGCGGTTGTTGTTGATGAGGCACATGTGGTGTTGCACTGGGGATCCAACTTCCGGAAGGCATACGGTGAACTCGGAATACTTCGCACACTTCTACCTCGAAACACACCTTTTGTTGCTATGTCAGCCACCATGCCTTCACGTGTACGAAGAGACATACTCACAAAGCTACACCTCAATGATGAAGAACTCATCTCTCTTGACCTTGGAAACAACAGGCTGAATGTGTCAGTGGTGGTTCGCCCTATCCATAATCCCATGAACACATACAGTGATCTCGCGTTTGTGATACCAAGAGACCTGGAGAACCTACGTGATATCAAGAAAACATTCATATATGTCGACTCAATTGACGATGGGCTCGCAATAAGGCAGTACTTACGGAAGTGCTTGCCAAAGGAACTACAGATGCTTGGGGTTATCCATCCATACAGCGCAGCATACTCAGCCACACATCGTACTCGTGTCATGAGACTTTTCAAGGCTGGAATAGTCCATGTTCTTGTTTGTACTGATGCGGCAGAGATGGTGAGTCGAAACCACAATCCGAAAAGGTTGACACTAACAAGACTCACTGAAGGGGTGCAATATACCTGATATTGACCTAGTGATTCAGTGGAAGCTACCAGCGTCAGTCTCCGCATTTGTCCAGCGAGCTGGGCGGGCAGCAAGAAGCCCTGAGTTTTCGGGGACAGCCATCCTTCTAGCTGAGCGAACGGTTTACAAGTCGAGCCTTGAGGAGGTTGGAAAAGAAGAGGCAGGAAAAGGAGGTCAGGTAACAGCAAAGCGGGGGGTTCGTCAGTCAACAACATACCCCAAAGCGTCAAATGATTACGCACTGCAACATGGGATCCAAAGAGGGACATATGATGGAAGATTCGACAGCGATGAGCTTAGCGCGGGTGTTCCAATCGATTTCAATTCAATTGATGAAGGCCTCTATAGCCTCGTACAAGCAACAACCTGTCGTTGAAACATTATACGCAAAATTTTTGGGAACAAGATCGTTGGTAAGTGTTACATTATAATCAAAGTAATGAGTGACTTACAGGCTTGACAGAGGAGACAACTGTTCTCTGTTGCGATATCTGCTGTCCCGAGTTGCTGGACAGAGTACAGCCTGCACCACCATCACGATCTGCCACTGAAAAGTGATCAGCTAAACGTGCCGGGGCACCTGTCCTGGAAGTAATGGCCGAGCTTCATAAGTGGCGAAAAGCAATGTGGGATAAAAACCACTCGAAAGCCTCATGGGGACCAGCACTTATTTTGACCGATAAACAGATTGATATGTTAGCAAGAGCGGGCTTCATTGAGAGATTGAAGAACCTGGAGGAGGTGGTGGGAGAGGACTGGCGATGGCTGGGTAAGTATGGTGATGCTTTGCTAGAGAAGCTACATACCATCAAGGTGCCAGTTGTCCATGCTATGAGACCGTCAGCAGTGGGGGCTGGACCCAAGGGCAAGGGCAAGCGGCGAGCTCGAGAGCTCGAGAGTGGTGTAGATGAAAGCCGCGAGGGAACAAGGAGCACAGCTGTCAGCAATGTGACTCCCACAGCTGTCATCAACGACACACGGGCGTCTATATCGATGACATCGTTACCTCACTATCCCCCTCCTCTGCCCTACACTCATCCTACTCCCATAACCCCCAGCTCCTGCTTCCGGATTTGCGGCCTATCACTACCCTACACCAGCACAACCACAAATGCCCGCAGCTCACCACTATCCAATGTCATATTACTACCCCAATGTCCAAAATCCGGCCCACTTGTCATCTTTATCAAGTCCAACACCTCACTCTCATAGCCCTTACACACCCATTCATTCATATTACAACATTCCGTTGAGCCCGTTCGCTACGCCCACGCCGTCCTTACTGCCAACAGCTAGTACTAGTCACCAGCCATGGCCATCACCCCCACAAGGCTACCCTTTTCCGGGAAATTGGGTACCACCACTGCCACCCACACCTCTTCCACCTTCTGATCCTAGTTCAGATCCATCAAGCTCGTTTGAAGTGCATGAGTATATCCCTAATGAGCGTGCCGCAAAGAGACTTCGAAAGAAATAGAGGCTCGGGCGGCAGGAAAGGTAGATTGGGTAAAAAAAAATGTATTTTGTTGTATATACCATTCGAATCAGCGCTTTTCGAAACGTGCAGATATGATATCGCCCAGAGGACGAATTTTTGAGTGAAAACCACGTCGTATTTCTAAGTCCGTGTCACACTTGGGGCCACTCGGTTAAATCGTGGCCGTTTGTCCCAGTCCGTCTGCGACGCTCCTCGATTCAAAGTCCGCCTATCCTTTTTTAGTTAACATCAGTGATCGTCATCATTGATGCTTGATTGAGTTCACAGCCTCTCGTGAGAATAGGACGCTTGAAGCGAGCGAGTCTACAGCTTTTCCTTCAGAAAGAAAGAGGCAGTCAGTCGATTGTCGACTTGGATATTATCTTCATGGTTGATTGGACTCAGAATAGGTGCCAGTGTGAAGGACATAGACTCACCTTGACAACCCTGTGAGAAGGTTCTCGCTGCTCAAACCCTCACTGTACAGTTCCAACCAACAGAAGCGGTGTCATGTACTGCGCTTTACCTGTTCACTATCGTTTAACGACGTTGTCCCACTCGATCCCTCAGTCAAGCTCAGCCCTGACGACAAACCAAAAGCCTTCGCCTTGATTGTATTCGCATGGGACAGACTCGGAACATTCGGGAATATAGGCGCCATTTGGGGACTGGAACCTTTGAATACTGCAGCTGTCTGAGAGATCGTGGTCTATCGTCAGCCTCAAGGTCACTGGAACGCTCTCGACGAAAAGCACACGCCAGACTCACGAAGCCTACTAGGTGGTGTGGTGCTCTGCTTCTCAAACAACATTTTGAGCCCTTCGCCACTGACGTGTCCTCCAAAGCCTCGGCACAGCAGCAGTAAGGCGAGTGAGAGTCAGTCGAGATTAGAGCGCGTGGCGGATAGTAGCGAAGGCTGCGAACGTGAGCCTTAAAAGTGAGCGAAGAACTTAAGGGAATACTTACCGGTCCTAAAGCGAGTAGATTCTCAAGGCCTCAGCAAAAAAGCAACTAGCCGGGCCCACCAGAGCTTCCCACCCACAAGTGCGCTCCTATCTGCAAGCAAAGATTTGATGCCGTGGGGAGAAAGACAGCGAGGGCAAAGGCAAGCTGGCCGCAGAACCTGCGGAGTTCGGATTACGCTCCGAGATCAGCACAGCCTCAGCACAGCCGCTAAAAGCCCTCGATCAGTGATCGAGAAACGCCAACTGGGCCATGCGTGCATGCGCTTTCAGATCGGCCCTCAACGTTCAACGGCGAGTGCGAGTCGCGACTCTCTTTCCCATTGTGCTCTCCTCATCACTCTCGCTTTGTCATGGTCCTGGGCTTGGATATGCACGACATAGCTCCTCAACGACCACCAGCTCCTTACTCCACTGCAGCAACGCGTTGAGCCGGGTGCTGGGCTCAGCTCCCGTCTTCAAAACTCTCGATCGAGGCCTTCGTTGCAGTCATCTATGGTGAGGGCCACCGCCTTCGGGTCTCGTTGGAGGGCGGCACATCTGTACCATCCAATGTCATGTGCTCACATAAATGAAGCTTTCTCACCCGTGGTGAGTCACAATCCTCCTCTTCTCAGCTGGGCCTGATCCTCCTTTGCGCAAGCTCTCACACTAAATGCGCCAATACTGCGTCATTCGACCAACCAAAAGACACTGCCGATCCGCTATAACGGGATTAGTTAGGCACCAGTAATCAAACTCTGTACCTTCGAACGCGGCGATCATCTCAGACTTTTCTCATTTGTTTCTAGCCAGTGCTCTCTCGTTGTCACCATAGGCTCTCTTCCTCGTTGCCAAAATGCTGACCCCGCGGGTACACCCATAGCAAGATTGTGCACGATATATCTCCGGCAGGCGGGCATACCACTACGAAACACAAATCACAGCTCCCAATTCAGTCTCTCAGGTGCGCAGTGTCATTGACAGATGTTACTCTGAGACAATTAGTGTCCAACGGTTCTGTGATTTTCCCTCTGCGCAAGGAATATGATCGACTGTCCCATTGCAGATGAGAGCCTGAGGCCTGAAGGCCTGACCTCTCCTGCACGGCAGACGTACGCTACGCTGGGGTGTCCACTCTCACCATTAGTGCGTTTACCAACTCTTTGACTTTTACTTTGCGTCTTGACACGAGTCTAGCTTTGATCTCAGCTGATCGTCCTTCTGATCGACATTTTGCCTCACGAGGAACTAAGGAATTCAACTCCGTGCTCCGAACATCATGCACAAAAGCTCGACCTCAAATCGCATATAGTAATCACCGTCTCATTCCTTCCCGCTTTCCGAATCTCCTCTCAAAAGCTGAAGCATCGCTTAAAGAATATAGGCTTGATGCTCGACTCAACTCATTGTGTACCAGTCAGCGGCTTTCAAGACGTCGATATTTGGACTAAGAGCTGCCAGACTGCGTGTTTGTGCTTATTCCAGAGATACGACCAGGTATGTTGCGCCCTGAAGCAGCGGTACTCAAATCCTCACTCTCCTCGTCTAGTGGACTGGTGGTCAATACACCGCCTATCTATACATGTTCCACGGCGTAACCCGCACTTCAACGTACCTTGATTATCGGTGCCTTATCCTCCTCAGATAAACCCCAGCCTCATACCCTCTTCATTTCCTCCAAGCTCGTCCCGAGTCCGATCAAATCATTGCATATACGGGCCTATCATCAGATTTTGGCGAAGGGTTCGAGATCAATTTAGTTTGTCATAAAGGAACACGAGAGCGTAAGTCTCGCCTTGAGCACAGATATTCCTGGATCTGATGGAGACGTTGCAGAGACCAAGTTCAATAGTCATGAATGGAGAGGTGAAGGGGTCGACACTTTGACTTGTTGGATGGGGCATAGATGTGGTTGGAGAGCTGGTAAAAGGGGCAGGAGTGACAGATAGACGCAAGCGAATGTGGAATACACTAGTCAGCTGTCACCAACGCTGTATCAATCTCGCTCTGGTTTTGCAATGTCCCCGTTGGCTCGAGATGGATTTTCGGACGCTTGAAGCAATGTGCGTGTACTTACCTCTGGTGAAATCTAGTGGCGGTATGTCTTTTAGAACTAGAGGAATGCAAGGCAATGGGTGCTTGACTTCTCTTGCCGATTCGTGGATCCGCGGTTGCATAGCCATCTTTATGGCGATCGTTGGATACGAATAAGTCGTATAAAGGGTAACCCATACTTCTGTTCTGCATTCATCGACAAAAGGCTTCAAATGACCACTAAACTACTTGAGAGTATATAGGCATTAGAATGGACTGAGTTGGTTCTACATCTCATGCTGCCATGAACAAACCCCTCCGCATATCCTTCTCACTCTCAATCTTGAGATAGCTTCCACAGACACTACCACCGCCGGATCTTGCAGACGCCTCCTAGAATACCAATTCTATGCCG